>MU762341.1:45604-55646 GCA_026770625.1 Nicotiana glauca | reverse complement strand
CCCCGCACACAGTCCATTATTTTTAAAAGCGACAAGCACAAAAGGTGACAAGGTCCATGGGACTTGAAGCGATAAACGAGAAGTGAAGAGCATGCTTCTTTAACGTGAATCACAAAATTTATGAAAAATTAAAGAAATACCCTAAATATATGAATTTAGTATTATGATAATCAAATTTCAATCAAAATACCTAACTTTAACATCCGACATACAAGAATGTTGATGTTAATCCAACTCTTCAAATTTGAAATTAAAGAATAGACCGTTTCTAGTTGGACTTACTTCGCGAGTCATTGATTGAATTACACACTTATTTGAAGCGCACGATTTTGCTCATGAATCAACGACCCCTCGGTTCACATCATTTCCATTGCTTTAAGTAGCGAAGAGATGGTTTAATAACATTGTGCCGCACACTCAAAGCTGGACATTTCGACGCCTGGACAACATAACAGGGGAGCCAACATCGAGTAAACCAAGATTCTGAATAGGTTTGGTTTTGATACCATATAAAGAAAACATCTTATGGCCTGTTTGGACATAAATATTTTTTCCTTTTTTCCAATATTTTTTTTTTCAAATAATGTTTGGTTAAGAAAATTTTACGGTTCTTCAAATCCAACTTGAAAATGGATTTTCAAATTCAAAAAAGTGCTTTGAACAGTTTTTCATTGAAGATCTACAACTTAGGAACTTTTAGATTTAAAATTTTACCCCAAATTTTTTAAATTTATAAAAGGACCCCATCTACCCATTAGAAGTAACTACCTAGCTAACCATCAAATACCCACTTCCTCTTGTTATTGCCTACGGTTGAGAGAAACTATTACTAAGTTAAAACGGTAAGAAGATCAAGGTAATGAGATGAAGAAACCTTCGGCAATAAAATTCTACATTTTGATTATCAAGTTTCTTTCATCTTCAGAAAAATCAGTTTCATCGACTCACTATCTTTTCTGCTAAAAGAATACGAGTGCAGTTAAGCACTAAGCAGGTTTAATTGTTTGTTTTAGGCACGATAGTCAAGTTGGGATGATTTTGATAGTTTTTACAAATTGTGGGGTGTAAATCATGTTATAGCTACCTGATGTATATAGCTTATATTCTTGGTGTTCTTTTTTTAAATTTAGTTTTCGAAAAAATGAAGGCAAGAATGGCATTATGAGAACTAAAGAAAGCAATATGAATTTCACGCTATGTTTGTGTTTTCTATAAATATTTAGATGACAATTTTTTAAAATTAGATAGCAATTGCAAGTCTTTTTTTCTCGCTTATAGGACTACCTTGATTGAGTTCATTTCCCTCACTATATGATTGTGATTTGTGTTGGTCTAAAGAGGCAGGAACTAGGAGTAAGAATCAATTTAAAGTTAAACTTTGTAAACTTTACCCCCTCCCCCTCCAAAGGAGTAAAATCATGGATTTAAGAAGCTTGGTTGTCCAAGAACATTCTGCTATTAAGAAACTAGTTGTTGATATTCCTAGTTCAGTGAACATCATGGTTCGGTGCTGGGTCGCAGCAAAACTTGTGTAGTAACATTTTTTTTGCCAATTAGTAAGTGTCCATGAATTAACAAATTTAGTTAATATATCGATATGACTCAAATTCAAGGTGAAAGCTAGATCTCTGCATTCTCCCATCACCACAAGTACCATGTGACTTTGTCCATTAAAGTTTTAAGAACATATGGGAAGAAATAATTTATCTTTCTATTTTATTTTATTGATACATGTATGTATATATATATTTGTCATAATTTATTTTTTTGAAACCATTTTATCGTATATTAGGAGCGCTTGACCTCATGGTAATGGACTACTAAGTTCAAGGAATTATTAACTCCTTTTTGTTTGTTTATTTTTCATTAGTATTTTATGGATATTATATTTGAAGTTACAGGGAGGGCGGTTATTAACTAGGTGGCGAAAACCAGTTGTTTCTAAGTGTGTGCTCTATTTTGATGATTGCGTTTGTTCTTACTTTAATCCTGGTTCGCTATCTTCTTATTCCATGTCTACATAGTATATCCCTATCAGTACAAGTACCCGCGCAACCTAGAACTTAGTAAAGTAGAATGGACGTCACTTTGGAGTTGATAATTTGTTGTTCATTCTTCTTTATATGCTTTGCAAATAGTTTTTTTTCAGAACTTATATACATAACAAAGGATCACATTTCCTGTTGGGTGCAAACCTTGGAGATCAGGGTTCAAATCCCAACTAAGAAGAGACAAAACGCTAAGTGATCTATTCCCATCTGCTTAAGCCTTGGGGTGCAAAATTATCTACCTGTGTTGGTGGGAGCTAGTAGGTACCCCTGTTGAATTGTTGAGGTCGCACGAGCTGAGTGGGACACACAGTTAGACAAAAAAGAGAGAACATATCCTGTTTGTGGCCTACTTATTTCTAGACTTCAGGTATTGAATTTTCTTACAAATTCTATGCACCAACTTTCTTTATTTTGTTTGCAGCATTGCTTTCAATTCATTGGTGTTCAATTCCCTCCTCTATCAGATGCTGTTAGAAGCCCGCTAAAATAGTGTCAATTCCTAGAAGGGTACATTTGACAAGAATTATTGCGCTTTCTCCTCTTTGTATGACAAGCCTTTGCTGCAATTTTCGGCTGGTGTAAGCCCGGGAATAAGCTGCTGACCAGGTAGTTGGGGCTTCTTTCGCTTTGCTAAACTATCTCTTCCATAAAAGGGCTCTCTTTGAACAGGCAAATTTTGCAGCAAGGTTGTTGCTGTATTACAATCTGCAGAATACAGGAGAAACGAAAACGAAGATACCACGTTATCAAGTAGTTTAGAAGACATTGCCATTTTAGATTTTGGACTAGGTAGAATCTTGTACTATTGATAATGGAATGTGTTCATTGCAAATTTGGTGGCTCATCTGTACTCTTGTACAACTGTCTTAATACTGTTGTAGCCACGAAATGCCATATGAATCGCTTTTACCCCTTTGCACCTTACGGAAGAAAATAGTTATTGGCTGTTAAATTCGCGCGCGGTGTTCTCCATTCAGATTCATGAATACAGAAGACTATTTCCACTGTGAATCTTCTGTCGCCTTATCTTTAACACTACAGTCTGATTTTTAATTTGAATACCTTTCATCTTAATCAGCTGTCAGAGGCTCAAGTAATTGTACTGACTACACTTGAGGAAGATAGTATAAGTTGTTAAATATAAGGTAACTGGCAGCAAAAAGCATTTATCATGTTTAAAAATTACTCCACCTGAAATTTGGCAATTAGATTTGTATTAATTTGTTTAGCTCAAATTGATCCTATTCTTTCAGATGAGATTATAGCCCACAGGCATCCGTTTGCAGTCTGAGTCTCAAGTTAATGAAAACTTCAAGATTAAAATTTTTCGATACACTGCAAAGTAATAAGTCATCTTTATCTGAAGAAACCATCTCAAATATTGGAGACAATTTGTCACAACTAAAATCTCAACTTGTCGTGATGGCGCCTAATACATCACTAGGTAAGCCCTCGTGATGGCGCCTAATACATCACTAGGTAAGCCGACAATCACATAACAATTACGTATTTGGATTAAAAACATAGTTTAAGAAGTTCAACAGTGAAAAATCTCATAAGAACAACTGCAACTCAACTACAACAATCACAAAATTCTGGTATCACCGAGTACATGAGCTATTAATGTCAACATAGTCTAAAACTCTAGTACTATTGTCTGAGAATGGTACTGAAATAAAATAAAAGGAAGGAGTGTCAAGGTCTGCGGGCGACATAGCAACTACCTCAAGATCTCCGAATATGTACTATCACCATTCTAGCAACCACCGCGTCCAGATGTACCTGGATCTGCACACGAAGACAGAGTTTAGTATGAGTACAACTGATCCAATGTACTCAATAAGTAACAGGACTACCCTTGGGTTGAAAGTAGTGACGAGCTCAGAAAGATACAGTCTGAATCAAAATAATGACAACACAGATATAACAAGACAATGACAGTAATAACTTCGAGAAACTTCCATATTCAACTCATACACAACACATAAATTTAGGCATGATTTCAAGTTTAACAACTTAAGCTCAACACTGATAAAATATGTCAAGTACAACTAGCATGAGAAATGTTGCATCTCTATGCCTACATGTCAAACATGCATGTCAAATGTAATGCATCACAGTGATAATCTCGGGTACTCACACTCTCAGGATACACAATCTGTCTGTCTCAAACTACCACTCATCACACATAGTCACTCAGCATTATATGGTACTTGTGCTCAACTGCTGATATTCCAGATTCCGGAGGGGCGGATCCTGCCCAAGCGCTAATGCAGCTCGATCCCATAATAATAGATAAGATGATAAGGCCTGATGCGGCGTGTAGCCCAATCCCATAAATAAGCCAATAAGACTCTGCTACGGAGTGTAACCCGATTCCATAAATATCACTCACTATCTGGCTCTCAAGCTCCAACTTAGTCATCAATCTCTCTAGTCTCACAGGCTCACAATTCTCATATTGCTTGGCCGAAACAATAATTACATGATGTAACAGTCAATGATAACAAAAACTTAAATATGATATGAAATGAATAAATATGTCTGAGTACGTAATTGCAACTTAGGCAAATAACTCAACAACAAAAGTGAACTCAGTGGGTCCCAACAGAATAATCACGTAGATTAAACATGATTTTTAATATGGATCACAGCTCAATTACTCTAACATGCATGAACTACATGGATAGAAATAAGACTAGATAACTACACAGTACAACAGAATCAACCGAGTCATAGTTATCACGGTGCACGCCCACACGCCTGTCACCTAGCATGTGCATCATCCCAACACCAACTATATCATACGTATTCCAGGAATTCATACCCGTATTACCAAGTTTAAAAGTTACTTACCTCAAAGTGCACAACTCAATACTCAAACAAACCATTGCCTCTTGAATCAACCTTCGAACGACTCGAATCTAGTCATAAACAACTTAATATAATCAATACAAGCTATAAGAATCGATTCCATACGATAAAGCTAAGTTCTAACCAAATTCAAAAAGTTAACCTCGGGCCTACGCTTCAGAGCCCAACAAAATTCACAAAATCCGAACACCCATTCAATAATGAGTTTGACCATACCAAAATCATCCAAATCCGACCACAAATCGACCCTCAAACTCCCAATTCTTACTCTCCAATCCCTAGCACAAAATTCCCCAAATTTCACCTTAAAAATACATAATGTAGGTGTAAAAATTAATGGGTAGTGAAATCCTATTGATCAAAAATAGCTTACATCTTGATTTGTAGTGAAATCCCTGACAAAAAATTGCCCCTAGCCGAGCTCCACAAGCCAAATATGAAATAATACTCTAACCTTCATTTTAAACTTTTAAATAGTCTGCCCAGTTGCCCTTCTTTGCGAATGCGGAAATAGCCTCGTGCTCGTGAAATAAACTATGCTACCAAACCCTCTTACGCGGATGCGACACACCAGTCGTGAACGCGATGATTAAGAACACATGTCTTCGTGATCGCGGTCCTGGCCACACGATCGCGTCGAACAAATCATATGCCGCCCTGGGCCTGGCCTCCCTTCTTCGTGAACGCGACCTTGTACACGCGTTCGCGATGCACAACTCTCCGAACCTTTGCGAACGCATAGAACAATTTTCACCAGTCACCAAATAACCCTTCGAGATCGCAGACCTTCTCTCATTATCGCATATAACCAAGACCAGGCATATCAGTAGTCCTACAAGTCCAACAATTAGTCGAACATAATATGAAATATACCCGAGGCCCCCAGGACCCCATCCACACATACTAACATATCCTAAAATATCATACGAACTTAGTCGAAGTCTCAAATTATATCAAAAATACGAATCATTCCCCAATCCAAGCCTAATGAACTATTAAACTTCCAACTTCTAAAACCAATGCTGAAACACATCAAACCACTCCGATTGACCTCAAATTTTACATACAAGTCATAAATGATACACTCGACCTATTCCAACTCTTGGAATTAAAATTCGAGCCCAAAATCAATAAAGTCAACTCTCGGTCAAGCTTCTCAACTTTCCAATTTTTGCCAATTCAAGCCAAAACGACCTGCAGACCTCCAAATCAGTATTCGAACACACTCCTAAGTCCAAAATCACCATAAGAAGCTATCATAACCATAAAAATTCTATTCCGGAGCCGTTTACTGACAAGTCAATATCCGGTCAACTCTTTCAACTTAGGCGTCTAACCTTGGATCTAAGTGTCCCAATTCATTCTGAAACATCTTTGGAACCGAACTAACCACCCTGAAAAGTCACATAATAACAAACAAACATAGAATAAGCAATAAATAGGGGAACGAGGTTACAATACTCAAAATGATCGACATGATCGTTATATTCTCCCCCTCTTAAACAAATGTACGTCCTCGAATAGGTCTAGAATCATACGTGTAGTCTCAATAGGTGTGGATAGCTTCTCCACATTTCTCGCTCGGTCTCCCAAGTAGACTCCTCAACTAGCTGACCTCTGCATTGTACATTCACTGAAGCTATATTTTTTTATCTCAACTTTCGAACATGCCGATCCAAAATAGCCACCAGCTCTATATTATAAGCCAAATCTCCATCTAACTAAACCGTGTTGAAGTCTAAAACATGAGACGGATCATTGAAATACTTCCGGAGCATGAAAACATTAAACAATGGGTGAATAATCCATAGACTAGGTAGCAATGCAAGCTTGTATGCCACTTCCTCAATCCTCTCAAGCACCTGAAAAGGGACAATGTACCGAGGGCTCAACTATCCCTTCTTCCCGAACCTCATCACACCGTTCATGGGCGATACTCTAAGCAATACCTTCTCTCTGACCATATATGCAACATCACAAACCTTCCGATTGGCTTAACTCTTCTGTCTAAGAAATCGAACAACCCAAATGGAGATCAAAACTGTCTCCCATACAAGGCCTCATAAGGAGCCATCTGAATACTCGATTGGTAGTTGTTCTTGTAGGTAAACTCTACTAGCGGTAGAAACTGATCCCAATAACCTACGATATCCATAACACAAACACATAGCATATCCTCCAATATCTGAATGGTGCGCTCGGGATGTCCGTCCATATGAGGGTGGAATGTTGTACTCAACTCAACATGTGTGCCTAACTCTCGTTGCACTGCTCTCCAAAACTACGATATGAACTGCGTACCTTGATAAAAAATAATTGACATCGGCACACCATGTAGATGAATAATCTCGTGTTTATAGATCTCATCAACCACTTCGAAGAATAGGTAGTCATAACCGGAATGAAATGTGCAGACTTATTCAACTAGTCTGGAAATACCAAAATAGCATCAAATTTATTCAAAGTCTACTGGAGTCCAACAACGAAGTCTATGGTGATACGCTCCTATTTCCACTTAGGAATCTCAAGCCTCTAATGCAAAGCACATAGCCTCTGATGTTCGTACTTCACCCGTTGATAGTTCAAGCACCAAGCTACAAACTCCACCTATATCTTTCTTCATTATTCTCCAAAAATAGTGTTGCCTCAAGTCCTGATACATCTTCGCGGAACCCTGATGAATGGAATACCACAAACTATGGGCCTCTTCAAGAATCAACTCATGTAACCCATCCACATTGGGCACACAAATTCGACCTTGCATCCGTAACACCCTCATCATCTCCAATATAAACCTCCTTGACAGCACCGTGTTGAACTATGTCCTTAAGGACAAGCAAATGAGGTTCATCATATTCATGCTCTCTGATGCTTTCAAATAAAGAAGATCGAGAAACCACAGAAGCTAAAAAATCGACTAGGCTCGGATATATTTAACCTCATGGGCCAAGGCATGAACATATGATAAAATCGGTCTCTCACTAAAAGGAATATATGTGTCATGAACCAAACTGGAGGGTCATGACTAGCACCCAGACCATACTTGCTGAGCACCAAAGTACATTTTCTATAACCTTCCTTATTATCTTTAAGGGCCGGCGAGATCAATATAAATGGTAGACATGAATTCTAAACAACCAACGATGACAGATAATGGCTTGAACATATATGATATGGGTCGATAAGGCTATCATGAAGCTATATATAAGGTACGAGCTAACAAGCAGCCATGAGAGACTATACAACAAAAATCAGTTGACAAGGCAATCCAAACTATACATGAGTCGACACCAATCTATGAGCCTACAAGGGAATATAAGTGTTGCAACATTGCAGGAATAGGGCCCAGAGATACCCATAATGTTCATAACAAAAATGCATACCAAGACCACGACAAGTCCGGAGAAGGGATCTCGCTAATAACTGCTGAACTGGGCAGCCTACTGTGGTGGGGGAGCTGCGTCTACCTGTCTATCAGGACCTGCAGCACGACATTCAGCGTCCACAAATAAAAAGAATGTCAGTATGAATAAAGTACTGAGTATGTAAGGCAGGAAAGTATAAATAAGAACAGTAATGTAGACAGGGATAGAGAATATACCACCTGAAACATCTGAGTACCTCTGAGGGCTACTGACATGAAATACATACATACATACATACATACATACATACATACATACATACATACATACATACATACATACATGATACATACATACATACATATATATACACACACACACACACACATACATACATACATAAATGATTTTTTTTTAAAAACATACGCCTATGTGGGCATCATCATTATCATATCATACCCAACCGTAATAGGCTCGGTAAAACATACTCTGCCATCATAAGGCTCGGTTGAATCTTACCCGACCATGTGGATCTTGATAAAACCTAAGTGATCAGTGGTTGCACAATAGGTGATGTACCTGGCTGACTATAGCGCGGCTCAGTAGAGTAAAATATATATATATATATATAATGCATCCTGGACTCATTGGAATCATATTCTAAACCTTTAGGAGTAACGTAAGGTCGGAATTCATACACGTTATTAGGACTAACTCTTCATCATGAACTTATAAGAATCAGGAAGTACCAACAACATTGATAACATATGAATAAGAGAAGCAACATCAACATCAATCGTTCCATAAGAAGAGAAATAATGTAGGTAGTGCTAGCTTCTAATAGTGGAGTATCTTTGGATTATGTACACTCGGAGTCGTGCAAAAGAAGGAAAGGGATAGCCTCACTTACCTTGTATATACTGCCTAACCTCAAGATATGCAAATTTCACGACTGATTAATCTATAATAAGAGAAATGACACTATCGTTATCGTTTAAGCATCGTAAACATTATGTATCGACCGCAACCTATTTATGATGAAACAGATAGCATCTCCTATATTTATATGACTTACCCCCAGTTAAAACAATCACCAAACAGCCCAAACAACATCAATAATAATCATATTGAGCCTTCCAAAATAGTCCACCAACCAAAAACATTACAAATAAGCCTTTCGATAGATATCTCACAAGTTATAGCTTCAACGACTTAGTCGTAACTTGGATAATCATAAATGCATGTAGGGTAATAGGTTACTTACTTTTAAACAGAAATAATAACTACAATTTTACCTTAGTTTACCATGAAATATCCCTCCAATGCTGCCACAAGATCAAGGAAGCAAAACTAGCAATCAATTAGGGTTTTTCGGCACTAGAATCACTTTAGGAGACTTGAAATAACCTAGGGTTGATATCAAAAACTTGAGGGAGTAATTTACATAATATAAAACACTTAAAAAAAATCTCCCATACGAGTTGGAACAACATAAAAATCAGCAACAACAAAAAGAACACAGGAATTTACTAGCGCCACAGGATTCCCGACACTTGATTTGTGTTGTTTGCCCTTTGTTTGGGTCTTGGATCATGAGAGAACCTTGAAAGAGTGTTTTTAGGGTTCTAAGGCCTGAATATACTAAAAAATAATGACTTAAAATGGGGTTGAGGCATCTTATATATATATATATATATATATATATATATATATATATATATATATATATATATATATATATATATATATATA
>MU762341.1:0-45057 GCA_026770625.1 Nicotiana glauca | reverse complement strand
TTTTTTTCAATTTAAGTGGCTCTTCCTTTTTCAACACATTGCACCTTTCTCCTTATTCAATTAGTTCCACTCAAAAGCCAAACCAACGACCCCACAATTTAACTTTTACAAAGTTCATAACATTCAAGTGCTCATGAGAGGTGAAAAGGTTCAAATAGATGGTTAATTCAAACAATTGGGTAGGGCTTGTAATATAGTTGCCAAAGAAACATGATTACAGGCTAAAAGGGGTTAACTAAGATTCATACTAATTAGGTGGGTATAATATATATATATATATATATATATATATATATATATATATATATGTCTCAACTGCCTATGTGGGCCCCATAGAGAGCTGTTTGGCGCTGTCTCGCAAAATGCTAATATCTCTTTACTCCAAGATCGTATCGATGAACGTTTTGATGCGTTGGAAACCAGACTCATAGATCTTCAATTTTGTGGGTATATCACCCCATATTCTAAGTAAATAAGGAGAAAAGCTTAGTAACATTTGACCTAAAGTTTAGGTAAAATCATGAACATAAGTTGCGACAACTTTTGTCTCTTTTGTTTCATAACTCATTTGACTTCAAGACTTATGATACAGATTTTATATGATTCAAATACCTTAAATCACTACCTCTTGATAATATTAAGTACCTCTAGTTTTACCGAAATTACGGGTTACAATATCCTTGATTCATTTAACTTCTAATACTTGTTAATCACTCTTATACACCCTTGTATCATTTAAAATCGAATAGGATTAACTTTTTATCATCTCAAAGATAATCTCTTCTCGTATTTATGTCGACTAACTTACGACATGAACTAACGTACGTTAATACTGGAATGGTAGCTATTATTGGAGGCAAATTCTATGAGTGGAAGATGGTCATCCCAATTCCCCTTGAAATCTAAAACACATGGTCGTAACATATCTTCAAGTGTCTGAATGGTACGTTCAGCCTGTCCATTAGTCTGCGGATGGAATACAGTGCTGAGATTCACTTGTGTTCCTAAACCCTTCTAAAAAGACCTCCAAAAGTTTGCCGCAAATTAAGATGCTCGGTCTGATATAATAGATACTGGTACATCATGAAGCCTAACAATCTCCTTGATATACAACTTCGCATAATCTTCAGCCTTGTAAGTTGTCTTAACTAGCAGAAAATGGGCACAGTTTGTAAGTCGATCAACTATCACCCAGATAAAGTCAAACTTATGATAAGAGCGAGGTAATCCAATAATAAAGTCATATTAATCACCTCCCATTTCCAGGTCGAAATCTCTATATTCTGAATTAACCCACCGGGTTTCTGATGCTCGATCTTTACTTGTTGACAATTAGGACACTGGGGTATAAAATATGTAATAGACTTCTTCATGTTATCCTACAAATACTGATCCTTAACGTCATGATACATCTTTGTAGAGCCGGGATGGATGGAATATCGGGACTGATGAATCTTAATCATAATATTCTCTCGCAATCCTGCCATATTAGGCACACACAATCGGCCCTGGTATCTCAGTGCTCCATCTCCTCCGATCTCAAAAGCCATAATTTTACACTGCTAAATGCTCTCTCTATATCATACTAAGGTAGGATCTTCATATTGTCGTGCTTTTACCTCGGCTACCAAATATGATGCTGATGTATTTTGTATAGTAACACCTCCATCATCAGAGTCTAACAATCTGATTCTCATATTGGCCTGCTGATGAAGCTTTTTAGTCAACCCCCGTCTACCTGGCTCAATGTGTACTAAACTTCCCATTAACTTACGACTGAGAGCGTCTACCACAACATTGAACTTACCGGGATGGTACAATATCTCGACATCGTAATCTTTCTATAATTCAAGCCACCTACACCGCCTCAAATTCAACTCCTTCCGCTTGAAGATGTATTGTAAAATCTTGTGATCTGTGTAGATGTCAGCATATATGTCGCCATATCTTCAAAGCATATATTACTGTAGCTAATTCCAAATCATGAGTTGGGTAATTATTTTCATGCTTCTTCAATTGTCTTGATGCATAAGCAATCATCTTCCTACGTTGCATCAATACACACCCAACCTATACCCGAGGCATCACAATATATCATATAACCTTATGTTCCTTTTGGGAGAATGAGCACCGGCGCAGATGTCAATTGATTCTTTAGCTCCTGAAAACTATGTTCACAAGCGTCAGACCAGTGGAACTTGGTAGATTTTTTATCTTAGCTTAGTCAATGTTGCTGATATAGAGAAAAACCTTTCTACAAACTGCCTATAATATCCAGGTAGCCCCAGGAAGCTGCAGACTTATGGTGGTGTTGTAGGTCTCGGTTATTTACTGCATCGATCTTCTTAGTGTCGATAGTAATACCCTTGTCAGATATCACATGGCCAAGGAATTCTATTGAGTTCAGCCATAATTAACATTTGGAGAGCATAGAATATAACTTACAGTCCTGAAGTGTCTGTAATATTATTCGCAAGTGGCCCGTATGTTTTGCCTCTAAACGAGAATACATCAGAATGTCATCAATGAATACGATCATGAACACATAAAGATAGGTCATTAATACACTATTCATGATATCTATAAAAGCTGTTGGGGTTTTGTCAGCCCGAACGACATCACCAAGAACTTAAAGTGCCCATATCTTGTCTGGAAGGTCGTCTTTGGAATATCCTTATCCTTAACCCTCACCTGATGATACCCTGAACGTAAGTCAATCTTTGAGAAATACTTGGCACCCTGGAGTTGGTCAAATAGATAATCAGTCCTTGGAAGTGGATACTTGTTCTTTATAGTAGACTTATTGAACTATCGATAATCGATACACATCCTTAACGACCCGTCTTTCTTCCGCACGAACAAGATAGGGTACCCTAAGGTGAAGTGATAGGCCTAATAAAGCCCTTATCCTACAAGTCTTTCAACTGCACCTTCAACTCTCTCAACTCTACCGGGGCCATCCTATATGGAGGGATAGAGATCGGTTTAGTGTCAGGGAACACATCAATGCTAAACTCAATCTTCCTTTCAGGAGGAAGGCCTGGGAGTTCATCTGGGAAGACATCTGGAAATTGATTAACCATGGGGATTGATTGTAGAGTAGCGGCTTTGCCTACACATCCCTAACACGAACGAGATGATAAATGTTACCTTTTGAGATCATCTTCTTTGCCTTAAGTTAGGAAATAAATCTACCTTCGAAGTAGCAACTTCCCCTTCCATTCAATGATGGGTTCACCAGGAAACTAAAATATAACCATCTTCGTACGATAGTCAACATTTGCATGGCATGGGGAAAACTAGTCTATTCCCATTATCACATCGAAATCAACCATTTCTAAGTCAAATAAATTCACCGAGGTTTGACGACTACAAATCATCATTGTGGAACCTCTATATACCCTTCTAACAATCACAGAATCTCCTATCGGAGTAGATATCGCAAGTGGTTTACCTATCAATTCAGGTTCAATGCCAAACTTATTAGTCACAAAGGGTGTAACATATGATAATGTAGATCCCGAATCAATCAGCGCATATACATCGTAAGCAAACACAGACAATATACCTGTAACAACATCTAAAGATGACTCGATATCCTGTTGACCTACTAGAGCATAGGTTCGATTTTGAGCACCACTCAAACTCAGCACTGCACCTCTACATATACCATGACCTGTCGATTGTTAAAAAACTCGTCCTGGAGGTCGAACTGATGAGAAAGAACCAAACACATATCTAGTTAGCTAAGCCATACCACCACCTCCTTTATTAGGACAATCCTGCATCAGAACCTCGACGGCACAGTCCAAAGTGGGTCTTGACATACTTACCATAACAGAGTGTTGCGGGTCTCGTCTGACTAGTATCCCTATGATATTGCGAGCCTGATGCCCGCAAACTCTGACCTGGACCATAATAGGTAAATCAATAATACTAAGGCCTCTTAAACTGTGGAGGATCACTAGCTATAGGTGGCACCGAAGTCCTCGAAGACTGGGGACTGATACTGCCTCTAAAGTCATCAGAATACCCTGCAAATCTCACCCTCTTATGCGGGTCCCTATCCTTCTCCCTATCTGCGCTTACGATCCTCTAGGGTCTGGTAATAAGCCTGAATATGGGAAATATCCATGCCATCCACCAAGGAGGTTGTCGTGCATTTATTTATCAGATGTGGTCCCAACCCGTTTATGAATAGATGCACCCTATCACTCATCCCGGCCACCATATGGGGATCATACCTTGCTAAAGAATCAACCTGTATACTATACTCTCGCACACTTATATTAACCTATCGAAGGTTCAAGAACTTATGAGCTTTAGATTGTCGTATCTCAACTGGCAAGTAGTGATGAAGAAAGGCCTTAGAAAATTCCTTCCACACAGCAAGAGGAGCATTCAGACCCATGGATCTTTCCCAACTATCATACCAGAAAATTGCTGAATCTCGTAGCCGATAAGAAGCCAACTCTACTACCTCTGTATCACTAGCATGCATAACCTGCAGTGTACGATGAACCTGGTAAATAATAGTATGCGGGTCCTCCTTGCGTTCTAATATGGTAAACACTGGAGGATCTAGATTAATAAAATCACAAACTCTTGCACTAACTGGTTTATCAGTAGCACCGGTATTCTGGCTCTGAGCCTGAGCAGCTACCAAGCTAGTCAACAACTGTATCGCACTCCGCATATCCAGGTCTGTAGTAACAGACAGAGGAATTGAAGGTGTTGGGTGCCTCCGAATATCCTTTGGAGGAGACGAAGTAGATGAGGTATGAGACGGCAGCTCACTCTAAGCCTCACTTTGTCCTACTCTGGCTGGAGGTACCTAACCAGTACCCTCTCTTGCAGCTGTATCAAGCCGTCTACTAATCGCTTGCTTCCTAGTCGAAGGCATCGTTGAAAGAAAACAAGGTGAATATTAGAGATGAACACTTACGACTCAACTCTACGCACAATCTAGATTCAGGAAGAGGGTAACAACCCTAGATGTCATGTAGCCTCCTGATTATAAATGTGGCATGCTACATATCCATAATCAAGACTCTACTAGACACGGCTCATAGATAACCCCTAGGATAGACTTGTTTTGATACCAAGTTTTTCACGAGCCAAACTGGAGGGTCATGACTAGCACCCGGGCCATACTTGCCGAGCACCAATGTACATTTTACCTAACCTTCCTTATTATCTTTAAGGGCCGACGAGATCAATATAAATGGTAGACATGAATCCTAAATAGCCAACAACGACAGATAATAGTATGAACATATATAATATAGGCCGATAAGGCTATCGTGAAGCGATATATAAGGTACGAGCTGACAAGCTTCTATGAGAGACTATACAACAAAAATCAGTAGATAAGGCAATCCAAACTATACATGAGTCGACACTTATCTATGAGATTCTAAGAGAACATAAGTGTTACAACATTCCTGTAACAGGTCCCCTACATACCCATAACGTCCATAACAAAAATGCATACCAAGACCACGGCAAGTCCAGAGAAGGGATCCCGCCAATAACCGCTGAACTGGGCAGCCTACTATCACACCTCCTTTTTACACACCCGAAGGTAGTACCAGGGAGTTTTTCACTTTAGGTGACATTATTCGAAATAAGATTATTTATTTAATTCAGAGTCATCACTTGGAATGGTTTATTTTGGTGTCCCAAGTCACCAATTTATTTTAAAAAGCCCAAATCGAGGAAATTCGACTTTCCTTTTGAAGTCTGCGAACCAGAAATTCTGAATAAGAAATTCTGTTAACCCGGAGGAAGGTGTTAGGCATACCCGGATTCCGTGGTTCTAGGACGGTCGCTTAAACTATTATAATTGGCCCATTATCTAATTTTAATACATGTTTTAGCCTATGATATATTTTAACTTATTAACCGATTTTAATTAATTTAGGAAGATTCAACATTATCTAAATCACGTCTTGAACAACATCACATGAAATGCACATGCGGTCCACGACACATTTTATTTAAAGTTGTTGAGAATTGGAGTTGGGTCACATGAAATGTACATCCGAGTTTAGAAAATTAATTGAAATAGCGTGCGTAAAGTATTCTAACACTTTCGCGATTTATTCATGTGAATATCCGAAGATATGGAATAATTTAGAAAAAAAATGGGTTAGATTTGTATTAAAAAATCAGACCAACACATCCTTTATTACCTACAACCCATTTCAATTAAAAGCAGACCAAAACCAATCTCGTGCAGCTCTACAATTATCACAAACGCCAATCTCATATGAACAACCAATAACGAATATTCACTTGCCTTTATAATTATTCAACTCATGTTATATCACTAAAATAAAGAGTTGATAATCGTAGGTTTGTTTAAGCACAAATAAATTATTAAAACATTCAAGTATGGGTACCAACTTAAACTCAAGAGGCATGGCAGAATAATCCCAAAATAATTTGAAAGAAACACATGAACATGAAGCGTCCTAATTTAACTAGAAATGAGTGAGAAATCAAACCTCGAAGCAATAGGTCTTTCAAGTTAAACAACAATGGTACATACACAAACCAAAATGGAACTCTCAACACCGGTGACGGGAACTCGACATAAGCTCAAACGGACCTTGTTCGACATGGTTTTTGCGATGTTTACCAACTGACTATTGGAGGTGTTTTAGCTGGTTTTGAAGGCTGTTTTTGGATTGGTTTCCCATAGCTGCTCTTTAAGTTTTTGCTGGTTCGATTTTCGTTGAAGAAGATGATTTGATGAGGGGTCTGATGGGTGTGTTGTGGTTGGAGATCTGGTGAACGTTGGGTTGTTGCTGGTTTTGTTTTGTTGAAGAAGATGAAGAAAAACTCTTCAAAATGTGAAAGAGCAGCAGGAAATCCGATGGGGGCTTCTTGATGTATATACAGCAGATTGTATATTAGCTTTTTATATTTTAGGTATAGGTACTATTATAGGGGTAGAAATTAGGTTAGGGGAATGGGACAAGGAGTTATAGGCTTGGTAATTGGGCCAAAGACTAAAAAAAATGGACTACAAGATTTATAAGGATGGGATAAACCAACCTAAAACTAATTCCTCCTTCTAAAATTATGTACAATTATAATATAAAAATATAAAACTAATTTTAGTTAATTGAACTAAACGATAAAACATAAAATCATTTTTTGTATTTTCAAGATTATATAAAAATAAAGATAAGGTACTATTTTTGTATGTTTTTATATTTAAATTTATGAAAGATACATAAACTAAAATATATATTTTTATAATTTTTATTTTTTGTGACGAAATAAAGTAAAAGAGTCAAAATTAGCTGAAATAGCAATATTAGGCCTAAACTAAATATTTACATGCTAAATTGGGTGAAATTCCGGGGAGAGTCAAAAATCACATGTCTACAGCTGCCCCTGTTTGACTGAAAACGCAAAGAGTTTTCAGACAAAGAATGACTAGACAAGTTTTTGACCCGAACCTTATTTAAAGAGACCAAAAGCTAAAAGAAAGGAGACCGAGCCCTGGTATCTGAGCTGCGTACATATTCTTGGCTATAAAGGAATCATGCCACGTGTAGTTCGGAAATGAATGAGGTAATGGAGTACCAAGGTTGAGAGCCGAGCGAGGTGCCGTCGAGGTTCCGGTCCGCTGTCTTGTTATTACATCAAAATCAAAAATGAAAAAGACTAACTAAGCCTATCAACTACGAGTTACAAGATTCCTATCTATAAATCTCTTGAAGCTTGATCTGGAGTCTTAGCTGGTTCTTGTTGTGGACTCCGATCTGAATCTTGATGCTCGTCAACTGTGACCGTTGGTTCATTCTTCAGCTTTGGATTAAAGCGGGACATGCGAAGCTTGTGACTTCAATCGTATCTTGGGCAGCCCGCGTCTTTCTCCACATCAGCACTCCGAGTTCACTTTTTTTGTTCTTTTCTCTTCTTTTCTTTATTTTGGATTGAGACTCATTCTTTTGGTCATCTCGAACCCTGTGCCTTGAGGTCAAGCATGTTCAGACACCAAAACAAACAAATGAATGAAATTTTTCTGCCCCAGTTTTTACTAGGAAAATTTCGTGAGTTATTTGTAACTAAGATTTGTTTTAAAGCGATAAAATAAGGATTGTGTGCCTTTAGGAGGAAAGATTAGGGAATGGAGCCCTATGTCTAAAATTCTCAACTAGGGAATGAAGGCCCTATGTTGGCAAAAAAGGCGACTAGGGAATGGAGGCCCTATGTCTAAAAATTCTCAACTAGGGAATAAAGCCCTATGTTGGCAAAAGAGACTAGGGAATGGAAGCCCTATGTCTAAAAATCTCAACTCAGGGATTGGAGCCCTAATGTTGGCAAAAAGGCGACTAGAGAATGGAGGCCCTATGTCTAAAAATTTCAAATCAGGGATTGGAGCCCTAATGTTGGTAAAAAGGCGTCTAGGGAATGGGGGCCCTATGTCTAAAAACTCAACTTAAGGATTGGAGCCCTAATGTTGGTAAAAGGCGACTAGGGAATGGAGGCCCTATGTCTTAAAACTCAACTCCGGGATTGGAGCCCTAATGTTGTCAAAGCGTAAAAAATTGATATTGGGGATTCTAAACTATCATTATTTTTTTTGAATTTTCTTCTTATTTCTTTTTTTTTTTCATTTCAATTTTCACATCATTTTTTTCTTTTTTTTTCTAGTAAAAATGCAGGAAAGAATTTGGAGAAAATTTCCCTTTTGGGTTGATTCATTGCTGCAAAGTTGTTTCTAGCACTTGCGCATTTCTTTTCCTTTTTGGTTGCACCTGCTTCTTACACGATTGCTTGGATTACACCTGTTTCAATTTTTTCAAACAAAGAACAGTTGTTAGTTTGAAACGGTGGTTGGTTTTGTGGCCTTGATTGTTTTGATCACTTGATTTCGGCCCGTTCAACTGCAACTGGTTGCTTCCTTAACACCGATTGTATTTCTGTCTCTAGAGAAAACTCCGGCTTTTCCAGACTTTGTGATGATGATTGGTCGGTGGCCTTTTAAACTTTATTTTTCCTTCGTAGGCCTTTCCTTTCTGACTTCCTTTTCTTTTTTCCTTTTTCTTTTTGTTTTATTTTCTCTTTTTTTCTTCGGAACATTGGGAAACTTTTGGCTCCTCAAACTTTGCTGCAACGACTAGTCGCGTGGGACTTAACCTCATCCAAATTTATTTCGCCTTTATAAGCCTTTCTTTTCTGGTTTCTTCCTTCCAACTTCAATTTTAGAGCATTTGGGGCACCTCGTCTTTTCAAACCTTTGCCGAGACGGTTAGCCACGTGAGACTCAACCATTTCAACTTCATTTTACTTTTATAGGCACTTCAATTTGATTTTCTCTTTCTGAGAGTTTTGATTTCGAAGCATCAGCCGCCATGGCTAATCGGGGTCGACTTGATGCCCCTGACGAGGCTGGGTGCCTTTTTGCATATTAACTCATGCCAAATGAGAACCCTGTAAATCAGTCTTGCCATCCTTTCTTTGTATTAGTTTCGGAACAGTGTTAGACCGAAAGGGATTCAAAGAAAACAAACAATGGAATGCAAAATGAGTTTAAAACAAGAAGTTTCCCTTTCGGGGAGAGGAAAGAAGGACTTATCTGGAGTACATACAGACTTCAATGAACATGAAATGCCTTTTGGACTGGATGCCTGATCTGTGTAAACCGTCCGACTCTCATAAATTCATCACAAATTTGCCTTGAAATTGAGAACCTTGCCAGGACTCTGTCGATGTCGATGGTTATGAGGATCCTCTTATCGATCAGGGATGCCTTTTACGAGTTTTCACGAGCTGACCTCTCTCATTTCTCTACTCACCATCGCCTTATAGTGCTCTTTGCAAGTTTTCAATAACAAAACTCTCTCATTTTGATTTCTTTGCTTATTGTCGCCTCATGGTGCCCGTACAGGTTTTCACCAATAAGACTCTCTCATTTTGTTATATCAGATCCAAGTAACTCTATCCTCCCATTTCAAACCTCTTTGCCGATTGATCAGAAGGACTTGAACAAGGTTTGTGGTAAAAAAGATTTGGATTGAGTTACAACTTTGGAACCTTTTTGGGCGGGATCATCGCCGAACCATTATAACATCTGCCCCAGTTTCACTTTTTGGGGGACTTTGGACTTTTGTTTTGGTGTGACTGAATCCCAGAGAGAGGCTTCCTACGTATCCCTTCGGAATCAAGTCGAATGTAGTTCAGGGAAAACCTTGGTTTTTGATTTTTCTTTTGTTTTTATGGTTTTTTTCTTCGTTTTTTTCATCTTTTCTCTTCTTTTTTTCCATTTTTAATTTATTTTTCTTCTTTTTTTTTCCATTTTAAAATTATTTTTTTTCAATAACACTTTTAGGTTCCAAAGAGAGTAATCAAATAAGAGTAACCAGCTCAAGTGGGTTTGCAAAGGGTTAAGTGTTTGGATAGTGAGAAAGAAAGCATTCTTCATCCCAACCTGAGAATATTTATGTTATATAGAGGATCCAACATAGTACTTTTTGGCTGCATTTGCATTGAAAATTATTACAGGGATATTTCCTTCGATGTTTTCCAAGTACAACGCACTCTTTTGGCAGTACTCTTGTTGCAAGGTACGGACCTTTCCAAACCGGAACCAATTTTCCTTCAGCTGTTCCAACTCTTTGTTTTATTTCCTTAGACTTATGTTCTTCGCATTCTGGCTCTTGACTCATTATTTTGAAGTCTAACAGCGTCTTAGGATCTGGGCATGAAGTCCGCAAGCATGTCATGTTATTGAAATTTGCATTTAACAGAACTAAAAAGAGAATAAGAAAAACAACTAGATTAAGAAAAGAGACATTCCTGGACAATGAAATATTAATTTCATTTGATTTTTTTAAATTTTTTTTTTCAATTTTTGAAGAGAGAAGGGTTTACATCGGAAAGTAAGACAATAGAGTAAAACATCCGGATCACGCCCTGAGATAATCCAGACGTAGAAAGGATAGCAAGACTGGCTACCGAGACTCCCGTCTGATGGAAAACTTTTTAGGCTTGGCAACCGTTTTTGGCTTTACTTCTGTCTCGGTAATGGCTATAGTGGCCTTTAGTGTTGGGTCAAGTTCCTCATCTTCACAAATCATTCCGACGATTGCCTGGTCGTTGTGGGCAGGCAACAGATTATTCATCACATCAGAAGCTTCTTCATCCCGAAAAATAATTCTTTCAGCTTCAATCAAATTTTAAACTGCCTTTTTGAGGGTCCAACAGTCCTCTGTACTATGTCCCACTGCTCCAAAGTGGTATTCACAGCTAGCATCATCTCGGTGCGAGGGGGAATCGGGGTTTGGCCGATTCGGGGCCACTGGCTGCAATAGATCTAGCCTGATTAGGTTTTGGAGCAGCTTGAATACGATTCACCAATAGGGTGAACTGATTCTTTCTGAAAGGCTCTTTTGGGCAAGGATTGTATTGGAGATCATTTGGTTGAGGATTATATGGAGCTTGGTAAGGATATGCATTTATGGGTGGTGGAGCTCGGTTTTGTGTATGATGTTGTGGCTGCGAGTAAGATTGCGCGCTCATCACCACATAGGGAGGCGGTGACACGGCATAAGCATCATCTTAAATGGGATAATAGTGTGGTGAGATGACAGGAGGCACCTATGATTGGCTGAATGACCTGCGGGCCCCCCATCCCCCAACCTTGACACCATCATGGCTCCCTCTTTAAACCCATTTCTGTTCATCAAACCCTCCAAACCATTATGAACAGCCTGTGATGTGGCCTTGAAGGCAACATGACTCAAGATTTGGCCCGTTTTTAAACTGTTTTCAACCATTTCTCCAATTTTGATAGCCTCAGCAAATGGCTTCCCCACAGCAGACATTATGTTCTGGAGGTAGTTAAACTCTTGGGCTTGCAGAAAAACATGACCATTTCAATTTTATCCATTGGAAGCTTTACCTTGGCAGCTGGCTCACGCCATTTGACAACATATTCGCGGAAGCTTTCCACGATTTCCTTTTTCAAATTGGACAAGGTGTTTCTGTCGGGAGCGATGTCCACATTATACTAGAATTGGCGGACAAAATCTCGGGCCATATCATCCTACACATGCCAATGAGCAATTTCCTGATCCGTATACCACTCAGAAGCGATTTCGATGAGGCTTTTCCCAAAATAGGCCATTAGTAGCTCCTCTGTTCCACCAGCACCCCTCAACTGGTTACAGTATCGTTTCAGATGAGCGATCAGGTCTCCATGTCCGTCGTACTTTTCAAATTTTGGCATTTTGAAGCCAACTGGCAAGTGGACATGGGAAACATATATAGGTCAGAGTATGAGACAATCTTTTGGCCACTCAGACCTTGCATGTTTTCAAGATTAGTTCCAGGCTCTTCATCTTTCGAGCAATTTCCTCTTGCTCGGGATTTTTAACAACCTTTTCTTGCTCCACTGAGAGATCATATTACGGAGGTTGAGTGAAAGAGTAACGGGTCACATATGTTATTTTTGGTTGAAACTGTGGACCCTTAAAGATGAACATTGGAAGCGGTGCCCTTAAAGCCAGAGCCTGGGGGTGAACCACAGAAGGCATGCCCGAATCATTGGAGGGCATTGGAGGGTGCCTGCGTAGGATGAGCGGGTTGGGCACAGGGACATTGGTAACCTCATCTGACATGGAGATCAATTCAGGGAACCAAGAGATTGTACTTGGCGGTTCCCTACCATTAGACCAGGCGTCCCCCATTTCCCATATGCGGAGACACAACATCTTATTCTCTTAAATAGCTGCTGGTTCCAGCTGCAGAATAGCCGATGATGGGCGATCCTCAGAACCGATGTTTGGTAGATTGCTTGCGGAGGCCATCTGTGCCTTTGGATCTTGTGAAGGAGGGGAGGCCAGACTACCAACAAAACCAACCACCAAAACCTGGCTAATTTGCACATCCAACAACCTTGTTAGTTTTGAAACATTTAACATATAGGAAATCGCACGTTGGGATGCAATGCACCTAACAGTTAAACGCTTCTACCATGTGTTTGAATTTTTGCATGTTTTATCCCGGCCTTAACTAACTTTTTAGTATGGACCGCTTTTCTTCATCTTTGTTTCTCTCTAATTACTCTTGATTTTTGTTTTGTTTTTGCCGCTCTTTTATTTTTTGGCATTCTCTTTTTCTCTTTTTTGTTTGTCACTCTTTTATTTCTTGTCACTCTTTTTTTCTCTCTCTTTTTCTAGTTTATTCTTCACTCAATTTATTTATAGCTATGATCGAATCCGATGGGAATTGCCTACGTATCATGACCCCACATGAATCAGATCTTGCGTAGTTCGAAAAGATCGAGAATAAAGTAAATAAGCTAACTCTTTTTTTTTGGAATTTTGAAAGAATGCTTTAAAAGAAGAAAGGAAATATTTTTTTTGATTTTTGTTGTGCTTTTTTGTAAGAAAGACTTCTAAAAGAAATTTATTTGCTTTTTATTTGAACTTTGGGAATTTTATAAGTAAAAATAAAAAATATTTGTGTTTGAACTTTCATTTGTTTTCTCTTTTTCTAACTGAGAAAGAAAATATTTTTTTTGGATTTTGGAAGTTGCCTATTAATTTTTGAAAGAGAGACTTTTAAGAAAATATTTTGGATTTTTGTGTTTTTGTTTACTTACAAAATTACTTCTAAAGAAAAGCAAAAATATTTTTCAGACTCAATTTTTTCAAAATTTTTTTTATCGACATTTATGAAATAAAGACATCTAAGGAGTATTTTTTTTTGAATTTTTGTTTCTGATTATTTTTTTGTATTTTGTTTTTGAAAAAATACTTTAAAATGAAGGAAACCCGTATTTTTGGATTTTAATTTTTTATTAATTTGTTTTTCGTATGAAAGGTATTAAAAAGAAGGAAACCATTTTTGAGTTTAAAAAACTTTTTTTTTTTTTTTTTTTGAATTTTCTAAGAAAAGATTTCTAAAGAAAGAAATTTTTTTTGGATTTTTTTAAAAATTGGGGTCGAAACCGATGAGATTTGCCTATGTATCTCACATCCGGCGAGAATCAGACCCGCGTAGTTCGGTCAAATTAGACAAAACAGGGGAAACCATGACACTTGAAAATTTTGGCTCATTTTGAAATGACTTTTTTTTTTCAGAATTTCGGCAGAGTTTCATAATATTCTAAACACCTACCTCTCACTCTTGTTTTTGATTTTTTTTAAATTTTCTTTCCCTATTCTAGAAGCCATTCAACATGCAAGCCGAACAAACAGTTATGCAAGTAGCACGTAAGATGCATCAGGATGGTCTTTTAATTTGGGTACACTTGTCCTAGATGGACCCAACCCCTGTGTTGAGTCCCGAAAGTCAAATGCACATGATGCAAACAAGCATTCCTACTAGGGATCCGACATGAGGCTTTGTTATACTAGGTTTAAAAACCTGGATTATTGTTCTAGACCTGGCTTACCCGAGCGAATAGCTCGAGCCGGGGGGGGGGGCAGCGTACTGGAAATACAGAAGCTCTATCGGTTTTGCAACTTATCCGAACCTCATTCTAAATAGGATATGACTCTAAAATAAAGAGAAGCTACACGAAGTGCACCCTTATCCATGATGTAGAAGACTTAGAGAGAGGAAAGGTTTCGTAGCACTTTATATATACAGTTCACAAATATCAANGGGGGCAGCGTACCGGGAATACAGAAGCTTCATTGGCTTTGTAACTTGTCCGAACCTCGTTCTAAAATTGGATAAGACTTTATACAGAAGAGAAGTCACACGAAGTGCACACTCCCCAGATGATTTAGAAGACTCAGAGAGAAGAAATATTTAGTAGCAGTTTATATACAGTTCACGCAATACCAAAGCGGTAAAAAGCGGTATTTAGCACATTAGGCTCAAACATGTACAAAAATCAGATACTAAATAAAGCCAACTACAACAGCTATTCTAAGCTCGAATTCTTAAACCTTGAACCGAAGTTCTGGGTTTGGTACCCCAGCAGAGTCGCCAGAGCTATTACAACTTCTTTTTTACACACATGAAGGTAGTACAAGGGAGTTTTTTCACTTTAAGTGATATTATTCGAAATGTGATTATTTATTTAATTTAGAGCCGCCACTTGGAATGGTTTATTTGGTTTCCCAAGTCATCGATTTATTTTAAAAATCCCAAATCGAGGAAATTCGACTTTCCTTTTGAAGTCTGCGAACCAGAAATTCTGAATAAGGAATTCTGTTAACCCAGGGGAAGGTGTTAGGCATCCCCGGATTCCGCGGTTCTAGCACGTCGCTTAAACTATTATAATTGGCCTATCTTATTTTAATACATGTTTTAGCCTATGATATATTTTAACTTATTAACCGCTTTTAATTAATTTAGGAAGATTCAACGTTATCTAAAACACGTCTTGAACCATGTCACATTAAATGCACCTGCGGTCCACGATATATTTTATTTAACATTGTTGAGAATTGAAGTTGGGTCATATGAAATACACACCCGAATTTAGAAAATTAATTTAAATAGCACACCTAAAGTATTCTAACACTTTCACGATTTATTCATGTGAATATTCAAAGTTATGGAATAATTTAGAAAAAATGGGTCAGATTTGTATTCAAAAATCAGACCAACACATCCTTTATTACCTACGGCCCATTTCAATTAAAAGCAGACCAAAACCAATCTCGTGCATCTCTACAATTATCAAAAATGCAAATCTCATATGAACAACCAATAACGAATATTCACTTGCCTCTATAATTATTCAACTCATGTTATATCACTAAAATAAAGAGTTGATAATCGTAGGTTTGTTTAAGAACAAATAAATTATTAAAACATTCAAGTATGGTTACCAACTTAAACTCAAGAGGCATGGAAGAAAAATCCCAAAATAATTTGAAAGAAACACATGAACAAGAAGCGTCCTAATTTAATGAGAAATGAGTGAGAAATCGAACCTCGAAGCAATGGCTCTTTCAAATTAAACAACGACGGTACATACACAAACCAAAATGGAACTCTCGACACTAGCGACGGAACTCGACATAAGCTCAAACGGACCTTGTTTGACATGGTTTTTGCGATGTTTACCAGCTGACTTTTGGAGGTGTTTTAGCTGGTTTTGAAGGCTATTTTTGGACTGGTTTCCGGCAGCTGCTCTTTGATTTTTTGCTGGTTCGATTTTTGTTAAAGAAGATGATTTGATGAGGGGTTTGATGAGTGTGTTGTGGTTGGAGATCTGGTGAACATTGGGTTGTTGCTGGGTTTTTTTGTTGAAGAAGATGAAGAAAAACTCTTCAAAATGTGATAAAGCAGCAGCGAAATTCGATGGGGGTTCTTGGTGTATGTACGACGGATTTTATGTTAGAGTCTTTTTAGGTTTGTTTATATTTTAGGTGTAGGTACTATTATATAGGTCTAGGAATTAGGTTAGGAGAATGGGCCAAGGAGTTATTGGCTTGGGAATTAGGCCAAGGACTAAAAATATGGACTACAAGATTTATAAAGACGGGATAAACCTACCAAAAATTAATTCCTCCTTCTAAAATTATGTACAATTATAATATACAAATATAAAACTAATTTTAATAAATTTAACTAAATGATAAAACATAAAACCATTTTTTGTGTTTTCAAGATTATATAAAAATAAAGATAAGGTAGTATTTTTGTATATTTTTTTATTTAAATTTACGAAAGATACGTAAACTAAAATATTTTTTTTTGTAATTTTTATTTTTGTGACGAAATAAAGTAAAAGAGTCCTCTGTAGGCATTATCATCATCATATCGTACCTGGCCGTAATAGGCTCGGTAAAAATATACCCGACCATCATAAGGCTTGGTAGAATCGTACTCGGCTACGTGGAGCTTACTAAAACCCAACTAATCAGTAGTTACACAATAGGTGTCGTACCCGGCCGACTATAGTGCGGCTCGGTAGAGTAAAATAAATGCATATATATAATTCATGCTGGACTCATTGGAATCATATTCTGAAACTTGCCGAGTAACCTAAGGACGATATCCTTCGTACACGTTGTTAGGACTAAATCTTCATCAGGAAATATTATAAGAATTAGAAAGTACCAACAACATTGATAATATAAGAATAAGAAAAGCACATCAACATCAGTCGTTCCATAAGAAGAGAAATAATGTAAGTACTGCTAGCCTCTAAGAGTGAAGTATCTACGGATTATGTACACTCGGAGTCGTGCAAAAGAAGGAAAGGGATAGCCTTACATATGTTGAATATACTGCCCAACCTCAAGCTTTGCAAATTTCACGACTCCTTAGTCTACAATAAGAGAAATGACAATATCATTATCGTTTAAGCGTTGTAACCATTATTTATCGACCGCAACCTATTTTATGAGGAAACGGAAAACATATCCCCTATTAATATGACTTACCACAAGTTAAAACCATTACCAAATAGCCAAAACAACATCAATTATAATTATATTGAGCCTCTCAAAACAGTCCACTAACCAACAACATTACAAAGAAGCCTTTTGATAGATATCTCACAAGTTCTAGATTCAACGACTTAGTCGTAACTTGGATAATCTTAAATAAATATAGGGTAATAGGTTCCTTACCTTTAAACATAAATAACTACTCCAATTTGACCTTAATTGACCACTAAATATCCCTCCAATGCTGCCACAAGAACAAGGAAGCGAAACTAGCAATCAATTAAGGTTTTTCGGCACTAGAATCACTTTAGGAGGCTTGAAATAACCTGAGGTTGATATTAAAAACTTTAGGGAGTAATTTAAAGAATATAAACCACTTAAAACTCCACACGAGCTGGAACAACACAAAAATCAGCAACAACAAGAAGAACAAGAAATTTACTAGTGCCACGGGATTCCTGACACTTGATTTGTGTTGTTTGCCCTTTGTTTGGGTCTTAGATCATGAGAGAACCATGAGAGAGTGTTTTTAGGGTTCTAATGTCTAAATATATTGAAAAATAATGACTTAAAAAGGGGTAGAGGCATCTTATAGATATCGATATGTCGCAACCACCTATGTGGGCCCTATAGAGAGCTGCTTGGCACAGTCTTACAAAGATGCGAATATCTCTCTACTCCGAGATTGTATAAATGAACGGTTTAATGCGTTGAAAACTATACTCATATATATTCAATTTGGTGGGTATATCACCCCATAATTCCAAGTAAATTAGGATAAATATTCGTAAGATTTGACCTAAAGTTTAAGTAAAATTATGAACGAAAGTTACGACAACTTTTGTCGACTTTTGTTTCATAACTCATTTGACTTCAAGACTTATGATACGAATATTATATGATTAAAATACCTTAAAACATGACTTCTTTAGAATATTAAGCACCTCTAGTTTTACCCAAAAATACGGGTTACAACATTCTTGATTCGTTTAACTTCTAATACTTGTTAACCACGTTTATACACCCTTGTATCATTTAAGACCAAATAAGATTAACTTTTTATCATCTCGAAGATAATCTCTTCTCGGATTTATGTCGACTAACTTATGACATGAACTAACATATGTAAATATGGGATGTAACAATATGCAAAGCTACCCATACTCACTGCCTTTCTACTCAAGGCATTGGCCACCATATTGGCCTTCTGGGGATGATATGGTAATATCATAGTCTTTAAATAGCTCCAATCATCTACACTGTATTAAATTTATATCCTTTTTCTTGAACAAGTGTTGTAGACTCTGATGATTTGTAAATACCTTACAAGACACACCGTAGAGATAATGCCTTTAGATCTTCAATGCATGGACAATGACTGCTAACTCCAAATCATGAATGGGGTAATTCTTCTCATGGGGCTTCAACTGGCGTGAAGCATAAGCAATCATTCTACCCTCCTGCATCAAGACACTCCCAATACCAATATCAGAAGCATCACAATACACTATATATTAACCCGATGCTGAAGCAAAACTAGAACTGGAGTTATGGTCAAGGTAGTGTTGAGCTTTTGAAAGATCTCCTCACACTCGTTAGACCACCTGATTGGGGCACCCTTCTAGGTCAACCTAGTCAAAAGCGTAGTAATAGATGAGAAACCCTCCACGAAGCGACAATAATATCCGGCCAAGCCAAGAAAACTCTGAATATTAGTAGCTGAATATGGTCTAGGACAACTCTGAACTGCCTTAATCTTCTTTGGATCTACCTTGATCCCCTCGTTGGACACCATGTGCCCCAAGAATGCCACAGATCGGAGCCAAAACTCACACTTGGAGAATTTAGCTTAAAGATTCTTCTCCTTCAACGTCTGTAGTACAATCCTCAAAAGTTGTGCATGTTCCTCCTAGCTGTGTGAGTACACCAGGATATCATTAATAAATACTATGATAAATTAATCAAGATATGGCTGGAATACATTGAAGGTACAAGAGGAGGGGTGAATTGCCAATTTTTCTTTTTGTACCCTAAGTAGTTTACTAGTTTACTAATTAGTCAACTAAATGTAAGAGAATAATATAAGTAAAGCAAAAAATAAATGTAGGAATTAAAGACAACAGGATTTTTATAGTGGTTCGAGTTCAATATGAATCCTACATCCAGTCCCCTTGGGTTGTAATAGTGTTCTCTTTCACTATTTGAAGTTTTTCGATACAAGAGAGTTGATGTAGCTTTACACCAACAACTTAGCCACTATGTCACTTCTCGTTTCTTGATACAATGTCTCACTAGTGTTTTTCTCTTTTTCTTCTCTCACTAATTACATAATAAATATAAAACAAACTACAATGCTTGTTTGGATTTAAAAAAAAGAGTGATTGTGTGGTATTTATACTTTGTGAGGCCTTCTTGTCTTGTGAATCTTGAGAGATTGCAAACCCAAGGAAGTTGATCTCAGAAGAAATCGTATATTGATCCTTTCCAAGTAGAATATATCTTCCGTTGATTTTCCTTGACTTGTGGTCTTGATTTATTTCTTCCTTTGTTGAGTGGATATTCCCATTATCAATTCCCTTGATTTCTTCTTCGATTGGCATCCTTATATGGAAGAATCTTCAGTGCATAATTTGGTTCCCTTGATTTCCTTTTATTGAGGTACTTCCTATAATATCCTCTTTGATCTTATACCAAATCCTTGATTGATTTTGCCTTTGATTTTCAGCTACTCTTTCTTTTTCCGTCTTGATTCTTCTATGCCTATTTTTCATTGCTCAAGAACTGTTTCTGCACATAATAGTAATTCATTATTTTGCATCATTAAAATCAACTTAGATCTAAGAATATCCCCCTTTTTGATGATGATAAAATAACAAGTTGTAATAGCCTTAGTTTACTTCCCTGTTATCAATTGACTTTGAGTATATTATAGTCGACTCCCCCTCAGCTGGACATTCTATTGTGCAGTAGTTGTAGTCGACTCTCCCTCAATTATATACTGTATGATGTACCTGTAAGTTGAACATCTGCAAGAAAATTAATAGAACATATAACAACCATACATAATAGGGAATATAGAGGAACATAGGCCCTTAAGCCTGCTTACTTTTCTCCCCCTTTGGCATCAATAAAAAGTTATTGTTACACCCCATTTTTGTGTACGTGAAATTATGCCATAAGTAAATTGATGCAAGCTCAAAACGGATGAAATCCTTCTACAAGGCTAAGGAAGGTTTATCAAAGTATTAGGTAAGTTAGGATGAATGAGACTTTTTTCATTCTTTAAATGAGTTTAGAGTCATGATATATCTATATGTGATGTTTGGATATGAAATACAAAGTTTGGAAGAAAAAAATCGGATTTAAGTCGTGAAAAAATTGACTAAGGATTTGCCTTGTAATGAAGCATTTGAGCAATAAATTTCATGTGTTATATGAGGTCTTCTTGGGACATATTATATACCAAAATAAAGGTCTTGGAACCTAGTTTCCAATGTTATAAACCATTTATTCATACGACATCGGGGTAGAGAAATATGAATTTTTAAAGCAGGGTCACCAAGTCACGTTGCCGCACTTTGGAGAAACTGGCAGGTTTGTAGGCCAAGTTGCGACGCAATTTTATCCCAATCTATTGAGAGTTACTGGGTATATTTATGTCGAATTAAATCCCTATGTGTCTAGTTTTCAACACTGCAAATCGTTTGTCAATACGATTTCGGAGTAGAGATATACAAGTGTCTGAAGTGGCACTGCTCAAGCTGCCAAACATGCAGCTTACCCACTTGCTTGGAGAATTGAGGCAGTGGGCTTATAAGTTGTATTTATCCATTATGTTTCGTTAATATACAAAGATTTATTACACTAAAAATCTCTCAAGCTCTCCAATAACTGGTCCAAGATCTCAAGAACCAAACTCAGGAGAAATCAACACAAATCATCATCAAAGATGTTAAAGACTGCAAGAGAATGCCTCTATGGTATTGTGGTGTGATTGAGGGCTATTGTGAGCTAAGTTGAGATGGGGTTTTGAGTTTTAGCTTATGTCCAAGGTATGTATAATATCTTCTTGATTGTGCTTAAGGTTAATCTTGTGTTGGTTGTGTTGTTTGAGTGAAAAACCATAAGATAGAACTTGAAAGAACATGGGATATGGTTGTCTTTTTGGTTGGACTATTTTGTGGCTATATATATGGTTTGTGGTGGCTGGAAATTATGAGAAATAATTTGATAATATTGTGGCTGCTATTGTTAAGCTTTTATAGGTGGTAATTAAGTTGATTGAAGAAGAAAACATGGAAAACAAGTGATTGACGATAAAAGTTAAGGTGCTAGACGTATGGGGCAGGTTTGGAAGGCATTATGTGGATGTTTTAAACTAGAAATACTATGGTACATATAATTATGATGTTCTGAAGGTTGTAAAATAATTTATGGAATAAGAGTTGGATTCAAGTTATATCTTGTTATGAGTAAAAACGAGCATGCCGCCCAATATGATTGTTAAGATAATCGGAGAAACTCATATTAGATTATATTGTTGTTGTTGCTATTGTTGGTTATAGCTGTTGTTGTTGGGTTGTTGATGAACCTTAGTGGTCTTTGGAGTGTATTAAAAAATAGGGAAGTTTCTGCCCAATTTTCCTTAAGTCATACGACTAGCCAAATATGATGGTACAACATTATATGTTAAAGACAATATCATTTCACTTGTTGTAAATGCAAAAAGTTTTATTGAGCTTGGTTGAGTAATAAGGAATAGATAATAAAAGTATGTTAAGGCTAATCTTTCATTCTTTTGGCATGATCCAAGTAACGATACGTAAACATAATGCTATTGCATAAGTGGTTATACTCTTAGCAGTTAAGGATGTTTATGTTATTCATTCCCGTAAAGTTATATTCAAGCATGTCTAAGTATGTATCTAGTTACCTATTGAGGTATTTGATAAAGATGTTAATGTTTTTAATATAGTAATAAATGCATCTTCATTTACCACCAAGCTACGACTGGTGGGGCAGTCATGAATTTACTACCAAGCTACGGCTGGTTGGGCAGTTACATATTTACCACATGCTACGATTGGTTGGGTAGTCATGCATATTCATTTACCACCGTGCTACGGCCGGCTAGGCAGACGTGCATTTACCACCGGGCTACGGTCGATCGGGTAGTTACCACCGGTTGGGCAGTCATACATTTACCACTGTGCGATGGCCGGTCGGGCAGTTACCACAGATCAGTTGGGCAGTCATGCATCATACGATATGGATAATAGTCTCAAAAAGAATCATCATATATATAAGTATAATAAGTATGTATATACGGTGGCACTTCAGAGATTCAGGTTTATTCTTATATGTATTTAATTAATGTTGACTTGTTATGTTTCAGTTTTGCCTTACATACTCGATACATTATTCGTACTGAAGTTCTTTTGATGGTGACGTTACATTCATGCTTGTAGGTATAGATAATCAGTTTGATAAGCCCTCATAGTAGACAAGATTAGCATTCAGCGAAGGATCGCTAAGACTCCACTTGATGTACCACTTGATGTCACATAATCTTAGAGGCTTTGTAGACTGAAGTTCATTTCTACAGTATGTTAGAGGCCTTGACGACCCATATGTATTCATGTTTTAAGTACAATGGGTTGCCGATACAGTGTTTTCCCACTTACAGTTGTACATTACAAGATGTGGCCATGTTGGCCCATGATAATTACAAAAAAGAAGAGTTACAGAGTGGTTTTCCCGGGCCAGCATAGCACCGGGTGCTAGCCACGCCTCCCCAAGTTTGGGGCATGACAGTTATAACCTACACTAGTAGCAGAATAGAAGTAATTGTCTTAATAATAAAACTCATGACCGAACCATCAGTATTAAAAGAAGAATAGCAAAAATAATTGTCTTAAACAATCATGCATCAACGACGCAAAAAGGAAGTAAGGGTATTGCAAAGAGCCTCCTTGAGCTGATCAAAACTAGCACTTACTAAGATAGAGATCCCATCAATTCTGTCGTGCACCTCTTTAAAAGCCTTTACTGCTCTTTCTGCAGTCTTGAGAATCTGCACTCGAATCTTGGACACATCAGAGTCTGTCTCTTTTGCCACTCCATGGACATCTTCAATTGTGCTTTGCATATAAGTTAAAGAGTCCTCGTTGACAGCCAATTTTTCGTTGATGGAGGCTAGTTTTTCTAAGATATCAGGATCACCTACACGAGAAAGAGACACAGAGATTTTCACTTTTGAGTCGGAGGGAATATTCTTGGCTTCACCTTTTTGCTTCTTTGCCCAAGCTCCCTTTATAGAAATATACCCCATGCTAGCAAATCCCCTGGAGTTGTACGACTTGGTGACAGTGACATAAGGATAGTCGGCAAGAGATATGTTATTGGCTTCTAGAAGATGGGTGATGACCATATCATAAGGAAGACTCATGGGATCATTGGCACTCTCTATCATAAAATTGATGACCCAAGAAGACAACTTTATCTTGAGTTTAGTTAGAAAATAGTAAACTAGGAAGGTATCACGCTAGGAGAAGGTAGAGAAAGATCATGTTCTTGGAAGAAGAGTGGTTTCCATAGTATGTGCTAAGACACGAGTTTCAAAACAAACATCAATCGGTCGTAGTTGACTAGGAAGGGAATCAGAGGGTGACTCGGCTATATGCCGTTTTGCTTGATCAAAATAAATTTCAAAATCCTCAGGCCAGGTATTCTTAAAAAGCATAGAGAAATCAGAACAACTATATTGAAAAATAGAGTCAAATATGGCACAGTCCAACACGATGCATTTTCCAAGAACTAAGGTTTCTTACTTGTAATGTTTGCTAGAGCGAAGGTTAGCATAGAACATTTTAACAAGGGGTTCATACACCTTTGGAGGAGGCAAGTAGAGAAAGTTTTTCCACTCTTGGAAGTCGAAAAGCTCCTTGACTTTGTAGTTGAGACTATCTATGATATTTAAATCAACAACTCTATCATGGGAGATATGCTTGTCTTTGAAAGCAATGAAGGCATCCATGTTGGGTGTGTCCCAGAAAATTATCTCAGATTCGAGAGAGCTTGAGAGATCAGTTTTTGGGCTTTTTAGGAGTGAAGGTTTCAGGGGGATCTTTCATGGGTCATTTTCCTTGGGCTTTTTGGTGAGACTGTGTGCATCATCTGAGAGGTCTTGAGAAGAGGAAAAATCCTCAGTATGGTCTGATCCTAGATAAACTGGTTTAGGAGGTTGAGAGGAGGGTTTTTCTCTAGCACGAGTACTTTTGCGGGTTGAAGCAGAGGGATTTTTGGAGTTTTTTGCCATAGTAGGGTTTAGAGCAGAGGAATGGAGATACAAACAATGTGAGGAAGATTTGATGATAGTTGGGCTTAAAAAATGAGAATTGGCAGTTGAGTACAGACGAAAAGCGTAAGTGATTTGGCGCTATGATTGACTGATTTCTGAAAAGGCACAAAAAGGTGTCAAAAAGGAAAAGTAAAAGACACACAATTAATGCCGCTTATACACATAAAGAAATATGCAGATTGAGAGACGGTTAAAATTAAAAATAACACAAAGGCCCTAAAATTATGAATTAATGGAAATAATGCCAAGAGAGTTCGAAATGCACAAAATATGTCTTCAAGCAATGGTTTTGTAAAAATATCTACTAATTGATTAGTGGAGCTTACAAACAATAATCCTATGTTACCTTTAAGAACATGATCTCTAACAAAAGGATGTTTAATATCTATATTCTTAGCTCTAAAATGATGTACATGATTTTTAGACAGACAAATAGTACTAGAGTTATCACAAAATATTTGAACAAGTTTAAAAGATAATTCATAGTCACCCAATTAAGGTGATATCTAGAGTAATTGAGCAAAGCATTGTTCAATTGCAATGTACCCTGCTTCAATTTTGGAAAGAGCTACCGATCACTATTTCTTAGTGTTCCAGGAGATTAATGCCTTTTCTAGTAATTGACATATGCCACTTGTACTTTTGCTATCTTTCTTGTCACCTACAAGATCAGTATATGAAAATTTTAAAATTGTTAGAGCGTGGATACCAAAGTCCGTAAGATGTGGTTCCGATGCATCTGAAGATCCTTCAAGTTCAAAATTTTTAGGGTGTGGATACCAAAGTCCGTAAGATGTGGTTCTAATGAGATGGCAAATTATTTTCCTTACTGCAGTCAAGTGTGACTCTTGGATCTGACTGAAACCTGGTACATTTACAAACACAGAACATGATATTTGGTCAACTAGTAGTTAGATGTAGTATAGATCTAATTATTCCATGATACTTTTTTTCATCTACTAATTTTCCCTGTTCATCCTTGTCTAAACTTGTAGAGGGACTCATAGGAGTTCTAATTGCTTTGGTATTGCTCATTCCAAACTTTTGGATCATCCTTTGTATAGTTGGATTAGTAGACTAATATCCCACTTTCTGATTGATGAATTTGGAGTCCAAGAAAAAATGTCAGCTCTCCGATCATGCTCATTTCGAACACACTCTGCATGAGATTTGAGAAATCCTTGTGCAAAAGAAGATTAGTGCTACCAAATATAATATCATCTACATAAATTTGGATAATGAGGGTACCTTCAGTGGATCTTTTGATAAATAAAGTAGTATCCACCTTACCTATGATGAATGCATGATCAGTTAAAAAGGAACTCAATCTTTCATACCAAGCTCGAAGGGCTTGTTTTAGTCCATAGAGAGCTTTAGCTAACTTATACACATGGTAAGGAAATTGTGAGTATTCAAATCCAAGAGATTATTTTGCATATACCTCCTTATCAATGAAATAGTTTATAAAAGAACTTTTAACACCCATTTGAAATAGTTTAAAGCCTTTAAAAGATGCATAGGCAAGTAGTATGCGAATTGATTGTAACCGTGCCACCAGTGCAAAGGTTTCATCAAAGTCGACTCCTTCCTACTGTGAGTAGCCTTGAGCTACTAGCCTAGATTTGATTTTCACTACCTTTCCTTCTTTATTTAGTGTGTTTCAGAATACCCACTTAGTTCCAACGACAGTAGCATTTGCTGGCTTAGGTACTAGTTCCCAGACTTGATTCTCGGCGAATTGATCAAGTTCGTCCTGCATAGCTTGTATCCAGCCGGAGTTTTAGGGCTTCGTTAACTTTCTTTGGTTCTATTTGAGATATGATTGCAATGTTTGCCTTCTTTTGAGAGATCCTCTAATTTTCATTCCTTCGCTTGGATCCTCTATGATGAATTTTTGAGGGTACTCAGGTTCGCTTCTCCATTAATTTGGTCGTGTTCCAACTGTAGAAGTAGTTGACTCCTTTAGTGGTTCAGTGGGATTGCTCCTAGGTCACTAGTTGACTCTGTGACTATGACTGCCTATCAGCTGACTTTTCTAATTTGTTTGCCTGTAGTACTTCTTAACTGATAGCTTCATTATCTGCAATGATTCCTTTCTCGACCGTAGTGTTATTATCATCAAATATAATATGAACTTATTCTTCTACAGATAAAGTACGTTTATTGTAAACTCTAAAGGATCTACTATTAATGGAGTAACTATGAAAAATACAATCATCACTCCTTGGATCAAAATTTTCAAGTTTATCCTTACCATTGTTGTGGATGAAACACTTACTTCTGAACGGATGAAAGTAGCATGTATTATACCTTATGTCTTTCCATAATTCATATGGAGTCTTCTTCAAAATGGTTCTTATGACACGTCTGTGAGAATATGACATGATGTACTTACTACTTATGCCCAAAAATAATTTGGCAATGAATGTCATATCTGGTAGAGTTTGATTCTTGCGCTCAACTACCTCATTCTGTTGGGGTGATCTTGGGGTAGAGAAATTATGAGTATAACCCAAATCGTCGCAGAATTCTTCAAAGGCTCTACTTTCTAATTCTCCTCAATGGTCGTTTTGTATGGTTGTGATAAGATACCCTTTTTCTCTTTAAATTCTTTTGTAAAAAATCTCAAAGTTTTCTAATGCTTCATCTTTATGAGATAGAAAATCACTCATGTAAAACGTGAGTATCCATCAACAATAACAAAAGTATATTGTTTACCTCCAATGCTAGCAGTTCTAGTGGGTCCAAATAAATCCATATGAAGCAATTGTAAAGGCTTGCCAGTGGACACAATGTCCTTAGTTTTGAAATAGTTTCTAGTTTGTTTACCAATCTGACATGCACCACATACATAATTTCTAGAAAAATTGAGTTTGGGAGACCAACAAGTAAATCATGCTTGGAGAGTTTTTCAATTAGATGAATGCTTGCATGACAAAGTTTTTTATGCCAAAGACTTGGATCATCAAATATAGATGCTAAGCAGATATGACTATCTAGATTTTTAATGCCATCAAGAATATAAATATTTCCATACCTTTTACCTGGAAGAATGATTTTTCTTGTCTCATCTTCAATACCACACCCTGCTTTCTTGAATTTTACTTTTTATCCCAAACTACATAATTGACTTATACTCAAGAGATTGTAGTTGAGTCCATCTACAAGATATACCTCTGTAATATCACAATTATTGCTGAATGGAACTATGTCGGTACCAACTATTTTTCCTTTTGAATCATCACGAAATTTGACATTTCCTTCATTTATTTTTGTGACTTCTTTGAACAAATTTTTGTCACTCATCATGTGAATGGGACACGCACTGTCTAAATACCATTTTCCTTTTCAACTCTTTCCGTGGTATTCCTAAAAAATAGAATTATCATCTTCTTTTAGGTACCTAAGCTTGTTGGGTCCTTGTTGGTTAGTGCTACTGGAATCAGAGTTGTTTTTGGGTTTCCAAATCCATCCTGAAACATCATATTTACGAAATCTACAAAAGGGATATTTATGTCCAACTTTGTTACAGTAATGACAGACAAGGGTTGATCTAGTTTTCGATCTAACACTTGTGTTAATACTTGTGGACTCAGTTCTAACCGGTAATTTTCTAGTTGACTTATAAGTCACTTGGTTAGACTTGACAGAACTGTGACTGGTGGATTTGTGCATGCCATTTAGTTGCATTTGCAATTCTTGAACCTCATCTTGAAGCACATCTCTTTTGATTTCATAGACTTCAAGCTTAAGTTCCCAGTCCTTCTTTTCTCTATTGAGTCTCCTTAACTCATTCAACATTTTTTTGACCCCTTTAGGGTAAGGTCAATGATATCCTACAATTCATTACATCTATCACAATTATGGGGTCGTACCTCGCTTGTTCCATCCGTGCCATGAAACAGTTTTCAGTGTCTTCTTTGCATTCATCGTCTGATGCATCTTCATTATTCCAGCAACCAAAATATTTGTTCATATAATTTTCCAAAATAGTCATGAAGCACAGATTTTCTATTTCTTCATGTTCTGAGCTATATTCATCACTTCAGCTTCCGAAAGATTTGTTTTTATTGAACCCTCTAGATACTTTTCTGTTAAGGTTTGGGCATTCATCTTGAACGTGGCCATACCTTCCACTCTCAAACCATTTTCCTTCATTCTTTTCCTGTTCATTGTATTGCCTGGTTCGTCTAGATGACACGTTTCCCTTTTTTTATGTTTCTGTATCTTCTCATCAATCCATTCATGTTTCTCGATACCATGGAAATTTCTTCTTCAAAAGCTTATGTATCATCATCAATATCATTTTCAAGTCCTTTAGTAGTAGTCTTGAAAATAGTTATTTTCTTCTTTTCTTCCTGACGCATTTTCTTGAGATGGGTTTTCCCAAATGCTATAAGATCTCCTCGTAGTTCATCGTATAAAAGTTTGTCTAGATCTTAAGATTCAAGTGTAACTACTTTTGTCTGCCATGTATAGGCAAGCTTCTCAGAATTTTTTTAGTTTGATCACCGCTTGAGTAAGGGATGCCAAAGGCCTTCAGACCACCAATGATTTTGCTGAATCTTGCAACCATCTCCTCAATGGATTCTCCTTTTTTCATTTGGAAGAGTTCATAATCGTGAACCAACAAATTTATCCAATTTTTTTCACTTTGTTGCATCCTTCATAGGTAACTTCCAGTTTGTCCAACATTTCGTTGGTAGTATCACAACTTGAAATTTTATCATACTTTTCTCCACTTATCGCATTATAAAGAAAGTTTTGTGCCTTAGCATTAACTTGAATGACAAACATTTGCTCGTCTGCGTATTCATCTATATCTTCAGGATCATCGAGTGGTTGAGCCACTGCTAGCAGCGGATAGTTTTCCTTTCTGATAATATGCCATACTTTGACATTATATGACTTTTCATAAATTTCATGCGCACTTTCTAGTGGGAAGAGTGTTGTCCATTGAAATATGGTGGCCTTACTTGCGATGTCCCTTCTTGAAAGAGTGCGCTAATAGTTACTTGATTTGACATGATCTTTTCTCACTAGTTGTTAAGCAAAAGATAAGAGTATGATACCTGTTTTGATACCAAATGAAAGTACAAGAGGGGGGTAAATTGCCGATTTTTCTTTTTGTACCCTAAGTAGTTGACTAGTTTACTAATTAGTCGATTGAATGTAAGAGCAGAATATAAGTAAAGAAGAAATAAAATGTAGGCATTAAGGAGACCAAGATTTTTATTTTAGTTCGGATTCAATGTGAATCCTACGTCCATTCCCCTTAGGTTGGAATGGTGTTCTCTTTCACTATTTGAAGTTTCTCGATATAAGAGAGTTGATGTAGCTTTATACCAACATCATAGTCACTATGTCACTTCTTATTTTTTATACAATGCCTTACCATTGTTTTTCTCTTTTTCTTCTCCCACTAGTTACTCAACAGATCTAAAGTGAACTACAATGCTTGTTTGGAGTAGAACAAAAAGAGTGATAGTGGTTCATTCAAAGTATATTCATTCAATGCTAATAAAGTGGGTATTTATACTTTGTGAGGCCTTCATGTCTTGTGAATCTTGAGAGATTGCAAACCCAAGGGAGTTGATCTCAAAAGGAATCGTATATTGATTCTTTCCAAGTAGAATATTACTTCTATTGATTTGCCTTAACTTGTCTTGATTTATTTCTTCCTTTGTTGAGTGGATATTCCCGTTATCAATTACTGTGATTTCTGCTTTGATTGGCGTCCTTATATGGAGGAATCTTCAGTGCATAATTTGGTGCCCTTGATTTCCTCTTATTGAGGTCGTTCTTATAATATCCTTATTTATCTCATACCAAATCCTTGATTGATTTTCCGCTACTCTTTCCTCTTTCATCTTAATTCTTCTACGCCTATTTTTTATTGCTCAAGAATTTTTTCTGCACATATAGAGTAATTCATTATTTTTCATCATTAAAATCAACTTAGATATAACAGACACTATTCATCAGATGCATGAATATTGTTGGGGCATTGGTCAGCCCAAAAGACATCACGAGGAACTCGTAGTGACCATAACGGGTCCTAAATGTCGTCTTCAGAATATTAGAGTCCTGAATCTTCAACTGGTGATGCTCAGACCTAAAATCAATCTTAGAGAACCCTCTAGCTCCCTAAAGCTGGTCAAATAAGTCTTCAATGCACGACAAATGATACTTGTTCTTAATTGTAACATTTTTCAATTGCATATGATCAGTGCACATTCGCATAGTACCATCCATCTTCTTCATAAATAGAATTGATGCACCCCTAGGCGATACACTAGGCCAAATGAACCCCTTATCAAGAAGCTCATCAAGCTCTGTTTCAATTCCTTCAACTCTGTTGGTGTCATACAATATGGAGGAATATAAATAGGTTGAGTGCTCGGCAGCAAGTCAATACCAGAATCAATGTCCCTATCGGGTGGCATAGCTAGCAGGTCTGCAGGAACCACATTCGAAAATTTTTGCACAACTGGAATAGAATCAATGGTAAGAGTATCATCCCAACATCCCTCACAAAATCCAAATATTCCAAACATCCCTTCTAAACCATATGATAGGGCTTCAAATATGAGATCACTCTACTGTGAACATAGTCCAGAGAGCCTCGCCACTCAATCCTAGGCAATCTCGATATCTCCAATGTCACAGTCTTAGCGTGACAATCTAGAATAGCATGACATGGTGAAAACACATCCATGCCTAGATTCACATCAAATCAACCATACTAAGCAGTAAAAGATCAACTCTTGTATCCAATCCTCCAATGGTCACCACACACGACGGATACACACGGTCCACAACAATAGAATTTCCCACCAACATAGACACTTGAACATGTGTAAATAAGGACTCATGGGGCATAACCAACTAGCAAGAAAAATACGATGATACATATAAATAAGTGGGACCATGGTCAAATTTTGTGGAAGCATTTGTGTGGCACACTGAAACAATACTTGTGATCACTATGTCTGAGGTAACAGCCTCTGTCCTGGCAGGAAAAGTATTGCATCGAGCCTAACCACTAGCTGATTTATCTCCCCTCTAGGGCGGCCTCTAGATGCCTACACCCTACCCCGAGCAGGTTGAGCGGGTGGTTAAGTAACGGTTGTGAATGTCATAACCTGAGTCATCTACTGAACTGGACCTCTTGAACGACAGGGACAATACCTCTACATATGCCCAAACTCTCCACACTCGAAGCAACTCCGATCCGTTAATGGCAGTGGAGACTGAATAGGGCCCCGAGAACCAGAATAACTACAAGAATGACTTGGTACAAATGAACCCTGAATTGATGGAATATGAGACGAACTCTAAGTTGGGAGGGCACTAAGAGATGACTGTCATGGATGAGCATTGTATGAACCATGGCTAGTTGATGCACCACAATGAACCGAACGAGCCATCTGAGCGGGCCTATAAGAACGACCCCTATTGTAGTGGGATTGTCCTCTAGATGAGGCACTACTGAAACAACCTGAACCACGAGGCCTTTTGGCTTCCCTCTCCTCATGATCCTGACTACGAACCTACTCTAGGCATCTAGAAATATCAACTACCTCATCAAATCTCGCACCTGACGAAATCTTCCGAATCATGACTAAGCGTAGTCCATAGTTAAGGCCATCAATGAACATCCTAATCCTATTCCTATCTGTGGGAACCAACCATATTGTGTGACAAGTCAACTTAAAAATCTCATCTCATACTGGGTCATTGACATACCCTCCTGGTGTAGCTACTCAAACTACCTACGCAACTCCTTCTTGCAGGTCTGTGGAACAAACTTCCCTAAGAAGAGAACTAAGAACTCATGCCACATAAGTGGTGCAGCACCGGCTGGCCTTCTTAACTCATAGGCCCCCCACCATCTGAAGGCTGCCCCCGATAGCTAAAAAGTAGTAAATGAGACTCCACTAGTCTCTAGAATATCCGTCGTGCAAAGGATCTGATGGAACATGTCTAAGAAATCCTAAGCATTATCTAACTCAGCCCTACTGAACTTTGGAGGCTTAAGCCTCCTAAAGCTCTCTATCCTCTTTTTCTCCTCGTCACTCACATATGGAACAACCTGGGCCCGAGCGGCTACAACCGGCTGGGTAGATAGTACCCTTGGTGTCTGAAGTCCCTAAAATACCTACTCTGGAGTATGAGCGATGGGAGTTTGAGAACCTCCCCCGCCCTGAGAAGTGGCTGGAACTAAAACTGCCTGAGCAAGGCTAGTGCTTACAGTCAATATTTGGGCCAAGGCCTCGTGAAGGTCTGGGATAACAATGGGCACATCTGGTGCCTGAGCTTGTCCCACTTACTCGACCATATCTAGTACCTGCTCCTGAGCTAGAGCAACTGGTGGCTCCATAGGTGCTACACTAACTGCAGTACAAGTTGCACCTTAACCTTTATCGTTGACCCTACTTTTTGCGGCCTAGTTGGTGGTATTAGTGGCCATCCGCTTGATCTGGTTGTGTGTGTCCTGATCCCATCCAAGTCACACCTCTATTTAAGGTTATGAAACGGTCGATGCAATAGTAATACCCAACGAGGAGTCGGGGTCGATTTTCCACATGGAGCTATAAATGGGATTTAGGGGTATATATTATAGTGTATGAGCTTGAATTATCTCAAATTGCACTTCCACAAACTTGGGTTGTTTCTAGGTCTAATTTAAACTAGGAAATTTTTTTTGTTGTTGTTTTTCAAATAATGTAAAAGACCTAGGGCTATGACCTTCACCTAGGTGTTTGCCTAACGGGTTGTAAACTTTAAAACTTGTTTTATTGGACGGGGTATATTATAGCTATCAACACTTGAGTACTCACTCAATACCTCTCGGTCAGGGAGTGATTTTGCCCAATTTGTCTTTCTCAGGTCCAAATGGGTATTGAACAACACGGTTGATACAAAGCTCAATTCGGGTTTTACTATCTCTAGGTTTAACCCTTTAATTGGGGCTATAAATCTCTTGATTCATCCAATTTCTTGTTAGCTAAGTATTCCTATACAAAGTCTCTATTTCTCAAGTAGAGACCAAGTGATAGGTTACAAGTACCTTGGGCAAAAGTACTTTACTTTATGTTTTAATGATGTAACAAACTTACCATCCAGAACTAGCTAAGGAACCTATTACACATTTATAAGACCTTGATATCACAAAGTTCCAGGTTCAGATCCAGCGTGGGATATAAATCAAATCTTCATAGTGGAAGGAACAGTTGAGGGAACAGGTCCATACTAGTTCCCGAGGAGACTATATGAAGTCCTCTCCAGCAGGAAAGTTGCTGCCTGCGCAGGCTACTGCACAGGAATAGTGTAGCATTCAACTTTCTGTAGAAGGATTTTTACCTACCTTGCTTACACCATTGTAAGTGATATCACACACGTATAAATAAAATTAAGGAAGGTAAAACAACTTACTTCATGAGAGAACCAGATAAAGGACCTGAAGCATGCCTGGTACAATCATTCAAGTTAGTCGACTCAAGATAATCTGGGCGGTGTGCCTTTAGATTCATAAGAACTAGATTAGGGACTTGATCCCTTGGTGTTCCCCTAACAGAAGTATGAGTCAACTATACAGCTGGAAAAAAACTGCAGAAAGTGACTGCCTGCAATAGTGCACCAGTCACTTCCCATTAGGAAGAGGCATGTACTAACCAAGAATTGACATCACCATGGTAATGTCTTTTGTAGTATAACAACTTGGTGCAAGGCACAAGACAATTCATCCAACACTTGCAAAATCAAAAAGAATCTCAAGTGCTTGATACAATCTCTCTCAAGAACAAAGCTGCTGCAACCTCAAGGACCGGATCCAAGATTAAAGATATCTTAAGTCCTTAGGTTTGTTGAGTCTTTGTTATTTGTTCTTCATTTGTAACTCCTACTTAGCTTAGTTAGAAGCATCGTGTAGTAAACCCTTTGAAAATCATAAACCCTTGTGTTTATGTCTTGGCTAGAGTTAGTCGAGTTGTGAAGCCTGTGTAATAGAGTTATTACAAAGTAGCTTGTAATAGTGTTATTACAAGTTAGAGTGGTTAAAGTCTTTGTAACTAGAGAGTGCCAAAGTGTCTTGTGGTGAGAGTATCACAAGTTAGTTAAAGTCTTTGTAACTAGAGAGTGTCAAAGTGGCTTGTGGTAAGAGTATCACAAGTTAGTTGAGTTGAAGTCTTTGTAATAGAGTTATTACAAAGTGGCTTGTAATAGGTGTTTACAAGTTAGTGAAGTTGAAAGCCTACAAGTGTAGGTCGTGGTTTTAGTCCCCTTGAGTTGGGATTTTTCCACGTAAAAATCCTCTGTGTTCTTTATTTGCTGCCGAGCTACTGTGGGAACAATTAGAGAACCTGATTCCCTATACTGGTTGGTTTCACATTCTGTTGCTTACAGTGGGAACTGATGGAGAATCTGGTTCTCTGTAAAGTCTAGTGGACGCTTAGTTTCTATCACCAAGTTAAATAGGCATGAACTAATGTTTGCAATCATTAGCTCTACAATTAAAATCAAGAACAAGGCTAGATAATAAAGACTCAACCATAAACAAGCAATAAATCAAACATCCATTAAGATTACACTCTAGGATTAGGTCACTACCCTAGTGAAAATCTAGCTACTCATGCTTAAGATAGAAGAAATAGAAGAAGAAATAATAATTAAACCCATATTGATACTTAAAATGATGAAATCTATATTCAAAAAGCTCTAAATAGCAAAAACTAATAAATAAAGTAAAGAAAACCGTCTGCTGATGTCAAAATTTAACCTGAAAAATTGAAGCTCTTCTATTTATACAGGGATGGAATTTTTGGACAAAAAGCCCTTTCAGAGGTTCTGCGGCCGCACAATTCCAGGTGCGGTCCACACTTTGCTTCAGCATGACGGGATTGGAAACCTGCGGTCGCACAATTCTGAACTGCGGCCGCACTTCTCTCTTTCTGCCGTCCGCACTAATGTGTCTGCGGCCGCACCTTATTTTTCTACAGTCCGCACAAATATGACTGCGGTCGCATAGCTGTTCTTGTGCGGACCGCACAAATGTGATTGCGACCTCATATATGTTCTTCTGTGGCCGCACAATAATTGCGCAGTCCGCACTTCTATTGAACTTGAGATACAAGTTCTCTGTACTTTTGCTCTTGCCCAGTTTCTGCAGCCACACATGTCATATGCGGACCGCACTTTGCACATGTCTTTGATAAGAGTTTCTCCACAATTTGCGGCCACAGATGATAATCTGCGGTCCGCACTTCTGTGCTTTTGTGCATGTTTTTGTCCTTGAGTTCATATAACTCCTTCTTGAGTTAGATTTCATCTTGGTGGCTCATTTTCCAATATTCCTGCAATTAAGCATATTTCATCAGTTTTTGAGAACGCAATTAAATATTTTTGGACTAAAAAGAAAGCTAAAAGGCGCTAATAAGTAGTCAAAATCTTCACTTGTCATGTCCTTACCATCTTTGAGAGAATAGAATAGTATAATTTTAGTCTCTGGAATCAATAAATCTGCACAACAAGAATAAAAGAAAGTGGAGTTTCTTAAGGGTTCGGTCATGAGTCATGAGACCTAACTAACCTTGTTCTCTAATACCTACTTGTCATGACCCAAAATCCCAACCTGTTGTGATGGTGTCTAACACATTACTAGGTAAGTAGACAATAACATAAAAATTACGTATTTGGATTAAAACGATGGTTAAATAAGTTCAATAGGGAAAAATCTCATAAATAACTGATAAGAAGAACTGCAACTTAACTACACCAAACCCAAAATCCTAGTGTCATCGAGTACATGAGCTATTAATGTCAACATAGTCTAAAACTCTAGTATAATTGTCTGAGAAAATAGAACAACACTGAAATAAAATGAAAGGAAGGAGAGTCAAGGTCTGCGGGCGTCATAGTAGCTACCTCAAGATCTCCAAACATGTACTATCCCCACTCGGGCAACCACCGCGTCCAAATGTACCTTGATCTGCACACGAAGTGCAGAGTGTAGTATGAGTACCAATGTACTCAATAAATAACAGGACTAACCTTGGACTAAAAGCAATGACGAGCTTAGAAAGATACAGTCTGAATCAAAAAAATTGACAACGCAGATATAACAAGATAATGACAGTAATAACTCAGAGAAACTTCCATACTCAGCTAGTACACCGTACAGAAATTTAGGCATACTTTCAAGTTCAACAACTTAATCTCAACACTGATAAAATATGCCAAATACAACTAGCATGAGTAATGTTGCATCTCTATGCCTACATATTAAACATGAATGTTAAATGTAATGCATCACAGTGATAATCTCAGGTACTTACACTCTCAGAGTACACAATATGTTTGTCTCAAACTCCCACTAATCACACACAGTCACTCAGCAATATACCGTACCTGCGCTCACTGCTAGTATGTAGGACTCCGGAAGGACGGATCCCAACCAAGCGCTAATATAATGCCAACATGGCCTACTGTGGCGTGCAGCCCGATCCCATAATAATGGGTAAGATGATAAGGCCTGATGCAGCGTGCAACACGATCCCATAAATAAGCCAATAAGGCCATGTTGTGGTGTGAAGCCCAATCCTATAAATATCACTCACAATCCGGATCTCAGGCACCAACTCAGTCATCAATCTCTAAAGTCTCATGGGCTCACAATTCTCATACTACTCAACCCAAACAATAATAACATGATGTAATGGTAAATGATAAGAGAGACTGAGATATAATATGAAATGAATAAATATGACTTGGTACATAATTGCAACTTAAGCAAATAACTCAACGCCGGAAATGATCTCAGTGGGTCCCAACAGAATAAGCACATAGCCTAAACATGATTTCTAACATGGATCACAGCCCAATTACTCTAACACGTAGGAATTACATGGATAGAAACAAGACTAGATAAATGCATAGTACCACAGAATCAATCGAGTCATAATTACTAATGTGCACGCACACACGCCCATCACCTAGTATGTGCGTCCCCCCAAACACCAACCATATCGCACGTATTCGAGGGATTCATACCTCGAGTACCAAGTTTAAAAGTATTACTTACCTAAAAGTATGCAACTCAATGCTTCAACAAACCCCTGCCTCGTGAATTGGCCTCCGAACAACTCGAATCTAGTCACAAACAACTTAATATAAATAATAGGAGCTATAGGAATCGCTTCCATACAATAAAGCTAAGTTCTTTAACCAAATTTAAAAAGTCAACCCCAGGCTCATGCCTCGGAGCCCGATAAAATTCACAAAATATGAACACTCAATCAATGACGAGTCCACCATACCAAAATCATCTAATTCTGACCACAAATAGACCCTCAAACCCCCAATTTTTACTCTTCAATCCCTAATCCAAAATCCCCCAAATTTTACCTTCAAAACATATAATCTAGGTGTAGAAATCAATGGGTATTCAATAATATCAGACAAAAGAGATCAAAAATAGCTTACTTCTTGATTCACAGTGAAATCCCTTACAAAAATCGCCCTTAGCTGAGCTGTACAAGCCAAAATATAAAATAATACTCTAACCTTCGTTTTGAACTTTTAAATAGTCTGCCTAATTGCCCTTCTTCGCGAATGCGGAAATAGGCTCGCGTTCACGAAGCACAAATAAACTCTACTTCCAAATTCACTTACGCGGACGTGACACACCAGTCGTGAACTCGATGACTAAGAACATATGTCTTCGCGATTGCGGTCCTGGCCACGCGATAGCGTTGAACAAATCACCTGCTGCCCAAGGCCTGACCTCCCTTCTTGGCGAACGCGACCTACTACACTTGTTCGCGCTGCACAACTCTCAAACTTCGCAAACTCATCCCAAATCTCCCGAACGTGTAGAACAATTTTTACTAGTCACCAAACAACCCTTCGCGATCACGAACCTTCCCTCACATCGCTTATAAGAAAACCAGAAGTACACATAACAACAATCCTACAAGTCCAACAATGAGCCGAACATGATCCGAATCACACAAGAGGCCCTAAGGACACCATCCATACATACCAACACATCATAAACATCATATGAACTTAGTCGAATCCTTAAATCACATCAAAAACACGAATCGCACCCCCATTCAAGCCTAATAACTATTCAACTTCCAAATTCTAAAACCAATGCCGAAACACATCAAACCAACTCCGAATTGACCTCAAATTTTGCACACAAGTCGTAAATGACACAACTGACCTATTCCAACTCTCGAAATCAAAATTCAAGCCTGTATCAATAAAGTCAACTCTCGATCAAACTTCTCAATTTTCCAACTTTCGCCAATTTAATCCAAAACGACGTACAGGCCTCCCTCTAAATCAATATTCGGACATACTTCTAAGTCCAAACTCACCATACGAAGCTATCGGAACCATCAAAACTTTATTCCGTAGTCGATTTCTCATAAGTCAACATCTGATCAACTCTTTCAACTTAGGCTTCCAGCCTTGGAACTAAGTGGGCATTTGGACATAAGAAGTGTAAAATTCCCAAAAAAAAATAAAAATAAAAAATTCAAGTGAAAATGATATTTGAAAATTAGAGTTGTGTTTGGACATGAATATAACTTTGAATTGGTTTTAAAGTTTTGTGAGTGATCAGAGTAAAAATTTTGAAAAATAACTTTTTGAAATTTTCAAATTTTTGAAAAATTCCAAAGTGCATCTTGTGAGCACGTGAGTTTTGCCCAACCAAATTATTTCAAAAGTTTCAAATAAAATAATTTTACAATTTTTATGAATTTTGTTGCATTTTTATTAATTGTCTGCATAATAATTCATATTAAAAAAATACAAAATATGCATTTGCATTAGGAATTTAATTTTACATTTTAGTATTAAGTAGGTATTACTTCAGTTTAGAATAATTTAAAGAAAATTACAAAAAAATAGTTCACTCTAGCATTTTATTGTTTTAATTGAAAATTGCTACAAAATAGTTTTAAAAAGTAATTTTAGGCCATTAATTAATTTTGAAGTTTTATTTTTGCATCTTTATAAAATTTAGAAAATACAATACAAAATGATAAAATGGAAAATAACAAAAAATGAATAAAAAACAAAATAAACAAAAAAAGAATTAAAAGAAAAAAAAATAATGGTCTTAATTAAGAGACCCTATATTGGGCCATTAATTCATGCAAATCCTTGCCCACTACCTTTTCCGCCTAGCGCAAACACCCAAGTTCCCTCACCCAGGCCCAATTCCCCTATTCCCGCCCTGCCCTGTTAATAAATCAAACGACACCGTTTAGGTGTCAAGTAAATCTGAGTCGTTCACCTTATCTCATCCGACGGTTCTCGATTAATACACAACTTAGATAAAATAACCCTATAATTCACTAACCCTAAAAATTATTTCACCCTTCTTCACAGTATATCACCCTCTGTCATCTCCGCCTCCTCGCCGGAACCCTCGCCGGCGGGAAACACTACTTCTGCCAAGCCCCGCCAAACTAACACCACAACACCCTCTCCCCTTCCTCTTCCCACCCCTGTATCTATTTTCTTTCAAATCTCACCCTAGCTCTTTGAATAATACTATTTCCTTCGCCGGAACCCTACCGCCGGCAAACACCACTTACTCCAATTACCACCAGAAAAATACTGTAGCTTCCTCATGAGTCCCTCTTCCCATTCCCACTTGTGGTTTCTTTCAAATCTTGCCTGAAAACTTCGAATATTGATTTTGAGTTTTCCGGCCAAGATTCAAGGTATGCCAAAAATTTCCAAATTAACACCTTGGACTCGTCTCAACCTTCTTTATCCAACCCCCATAGTATCACCCTTCGAATCTTCCCGGAGTTCCTCAAAAATTCTTTTCAATATTCTGGTCAAGAACCCTAGCACAATTCTTGGGGATTCTTGACCGTAATATCCCTAATAATGTGTTTTCTTTTGGAAAACACACCATTAGGGATGTTACGGATCATGAATCCTAGAGGATTCAAATGACCATGGCTGGCCGGAACTCTCTTCACCTCTGTAAGTTCTATCTTTTTCCATAAAAATCTCTCATGAACCTATTTAATTTCTGTTCCTTTATTTCTTTTATTTTTCCTTTTTTTGATTCTGGCTTGATTTCAATTAATAAATAAGTATTAAAATGATTAGGGTTTACTGTTTGGACTTGCTTGAATTTCTGTTAATAAATTGTAAATAAAACTTTTAGGTTTAAATTTCTTATTATTCTAAAATCCGATCAAAATGATTACTTGATTAGGATAATTACATTATTAAGTTTTGGTAACTAGATAATTAGGTTTTCTTCTATTTTTGCTGTTTGATTTGTTATTAATTGTTTATGTCTATTTCAGTGTGAATTGATTTTTGCTTAATCGTTGATTTCTGATATTAGTTAGGGTTATTCATTAGGGGTGTAAGTTGGAAATAGCTGATTAGATTTCTGATTAGTAATTGATTAATCATGGAGTTAAAAATAGTTAGTTTGGGTTAACAAATTCAGGGGTAAAAGAGGTTGAGTTGCAGTAAGGTTAGTTTAGTAATTACAACATGATCTCAGGGGTAATATGGGTATAGAAAAGGGTAGTTTACTCAGGTTTAGTAAATTCTTAAATGAAGTAGGGGTAATTTAGGAATTATAAGGGATATAGAACCTTCTAGAATAGACTATAGTGTAGATTGTGGCTAAATAGGTGCACTTACTTGTGCAACAAGTTAGAAATAAAGGGGTAAAAGTAGAAATAAAGAGGGACTAATATGTAAATTAAAATCTGAATTTCCCTCCAAGTTACATCTATAAATAGGCAGTCCATTTACTTGTTTAAGAGGTTTTTTTTTTTGGAATCTCCAGATTTTCCCCTTTGAATTTCCTCTTCAAATTCAGACCTACTCTTAGTAAAAATACAGAAAAACTCACTGTTCCATTGATATTTAGAAGCAGCTCACTGCTCTGTTTCTATTTGAGGACTATTTGTTCAAGTCTTATTAAAAATCATTTAGTCGATCGTGTGGATTGGAAATTGCATTTTGCTGTTAGTTTTCCTCAAAGTGTCCTCGACTGTTGATTCCATAGTTGAAGCCAATAGTTGCTGTTGATTACACTTGCTGTCACTGATTCATACTTTTCATTTTTGAAACTTACAGGTACATTTTTGAATTATTTTAATATAATTTTGAGTTGAGGTTGAAATTGAAGTGCTTACCAGATTTAAGCTCATTTGGATGTTGATTTACAATTTGATAGTTATTAGTTAAATGAAGGTAGTTGAATATTTAGTATTTGTTTTGTAGAACAACTGTTAGGCTGCTTGATTTTTAAATGAATTGTAAAAGGACTGTTAGACTGTTACTGGAATATTTGAGGTTGATCGAGTCTGCCTTAGGTGAATTTGAGTATTATATTGTCATTGACTTGTCACTCGTCTAAGGATCTAATGTTTGTTAATGGTGAGAGTAATGTATGTGATTTGAAATGGCTATAGCTGATCTAGGTTATGTGTTTTAGCATAGAATACTCGAATGTAGTAACGTAACTTGAAATTATATTTCAATTTTTAAGTAGTTTAACTTTGTTCTTACAAATTTGATTAATAAAATCAGGAGGAAATTTAAGTTGAAAATAATTTTTTTTAAGTTGTTAACTCTCATGTAATAACAATTAAATTGATATTAGATCTGGAATAGCTTAATCATTAGTTCAATATTCTCAATTGTTGTTTCCTTTTGTCTTAGTAGTGTTTCCAGTAGCTCATAAATGAAACAATCCGAATAAAAAATAAAAAATAAGTAAGTTCAATTACTTACATGAATTACGTATAGTTTTTTTTATGAACTCTGAATAGTATAAAGTTGTGTAAAAATATAAAAGTGCAGTGTGAAAGGAAGTCCAGGCCTAATAAAGGCAAACCAAACTTGGTTTAGTAACGCAGGCCCAAAAAATATTTCCTTATTCTGTGTATATAGGAGCTAAGCCGAGTTGGAATAAAACTCAATTTGCATTCCTTGGGCTAAAGATTTCAGGCCCAAATGCGCGGTTGAATCTGGAATAAGAATTAAAAGTCCACATATAATAATACTTAAAATAAATAATTAGGAATATGGAAAATTAATCCATAAATATGAAATTGGGTCTTGAGTTAGGTAACGGGTTCAAGCTAAAAGGTTTTATCCTTTTGTTTGAATTCGGACTTGAATTCGAGATTCAAATTTATAATCGTGGATTAATTGACTCTTAGAGACCAAACAAAAATTGAAAATTTAGTTACTTTAGTTTGGCCTTTAATAATAAAAATGAGACGAGCCTCGCCAAATCAAAATATATAATTGCGGGGCCCTCATTAATTACTTAATTCAAAAAATATTTATAATTCGGGATGGGCCGTTTGGCAAATTTCACGGCATTTCCAAAAGATAACAATACGTTAGCCGCTTTAGGCGCGCTTTTAATAAAATTACCTTCCTAAATATGGGTGTGCATTTCATGCAACCCAAATCCAAATCCGAAAATATTGAATAAGATTGTGTCGAGGATCCGGGTGCATTTCATGTGGCGTGGTCCGAAAATACGTTCTTAAACGACGTTCACTTTCTTAAATAAAAATAATAATTGACAAAAAGCAGTAAATAACTTTAAAATTGCATTCTAGGTTTAACATGTATCAAAATCAGATATTTTAGCCAAATATAGCAGTTGAGCGACCGTGCTAGGATCACGGAATTCGAGAGTGCCTAACACCTTCTCCCGGGTTAACAGAATTCCTTACCCGGATTTCTGGTTCGCGACTGTTAAACAGAGTCAAACCCTTTCCTCGATTCGGGATTCAAACCGGTGACTTGGGACACCATAAATCTCCCAAGTGGCGACTCTGAATCTTAAATAAAAATGAATCTCGTTTCGATTGTCCTTTAATTGGAAAAACTCCTTTTTTATTATATTCCTTCTTGGGGTATAGTAAAGCTCGGAAAAAGGAGGTGTGACAGCTCTGGCGACTCTGCTGTGGAACAAGAACCCAGAATTTCGGTTCAGGGTTCAAGAATTCAAGCTCAGTTAAATTGTTATATTTGGCTTTATTTGATTTTGCTACATAATCCATGCTATACGTGCTAAATGTTTACTGCTTTAATATTTGTTGAATTGTATATAAACTGTCGCGAATCCCTCCCTCTTCCTGAGTCTTCTACATCATGGAGAATGGTGCACTTCGTGTAGCTTCTCTTCTGTTAGAGTCTTTTTCCCAAGTTAGAACGAGGTTTGAATAAGTTGCAAAGCCGGGCGAGCTTCTGTATCCCCGGTACGCTGCCTCCCCCTCGGCCCGAGTTATCCGTTCGAGTAAGCCAGGTCTAGACCAATAAACCTAGGGTTTAAATCTAGAAGAACAATAAACTCATGCCGGATCCCTAGTAGGACGTTTATTTGCATCACATGCATTTTGACCTAGGGAACTCAACACAAAAGTTGGGTCCGTCTAGGACAGGTGACCCGAATTGAAATGACCATCCTGATGCATATTACGTGCTACTTGCATTTATTTGTTCGGCTCCGCATGCTGACTGACTTGTATACAATGAGTGAAAATAACAGTGTTAGGACTAAGGGAGGATAACCATTTATTGTGAAAACCCAATGTCCAAATAATACCGAAATGCTACCGGATTTTTTGAAAAAAGAAAAAAATGAGAAAAAATAGAAAAAGAGAAAATATTTGAAAAAAAAATATAGAAAGTAAATTGTTGGTCAAAAATAATTTTAATTTTGGCCAATCGGCCCGAACTACGCTGGTTTGATTCTCACCAAGTGTGAGATACGTAGACAACCACCTCTTTTGCAAAAATAGCCAAAAAAAATATCAAATTTTGATTTTTGTTATAAATAAGTTGGTTGATGTCATTCTTGTTTAAAATAAGCCGAATATCCCTCAAAAGGACGCCAGAAGGCCGTTTTTGCAAGAACAGCCATCCTGAGTTATTTTAAATAAATTGCGGGCACAGCTTTAAAATCTCCCTTTCGGAAGTGCTGAAAGGTCGTATCCGCAAAATCAAGTTTAGTCATTTAACAACTTTTACGAAAATAGCCACTTTGTCAAATAAGCCATTACATGGCCAATTTTGTAAAAAATAGTCACATTTGACATTAAAACCTTCTCAGTCTTGCGCTGGCCTGTGGCGATGCTGAGTGATGCCTCATGGGCCCCAGGATGAGAAATTTTGATTTGTTCTTAATTATAGAGTTTGTTTTCCTAAACAAAATTTTTCAAAAATAGCCACTTTGTCAAAATAAGCCATTACATGGCCAATTTTGTAAAAAATAGTCACAATTGACAT
>MU762338.1:76027-88182 GCA_026770625.1 Nicotiana glauca | reverse complement strand
GGGTTGTGGTGATAAGGGTGGCCGAGGTAATAAGGGTGGCCGAGGTAATAAGGGTGGGAAGCGATCGTAATCGCCCTTGAAATCGATATGTATACCAATTGTGAAATCATTGATGAGGCATTGTGAAATGAGAAAGCAGGAGAGTTTGTAACCTGTGGGGCACTGATTGTCCCTTTGTTTGGCTTGATTGTGCCTTCCATGTGTGTTTGGTTGTTGCCTCTATTGTTATTTTCTACTTGTATACGATTTGAGGTCTACTTGAAACAAAGCTAGGTGTCAAAAAAAACTTGGTTGGCTTGACTTGTTAATTCTTATGTATTTGTTCGTTGTCTCTATTACCGTGGCTTACTTGTCTATGGCTTGAGTTTACTTGGGACAAAGTTTGTTTATACATACCAGTACAATTCTAGTGTACTGAAGTCCCTTTTTCTGGGGGCGCTACATTCGTGTTATGATTGTAGGTAGATCTGTAGCAGGTACTTCAGTTCATCGGCAGTAGCACTCCTTCATCTTCCACTGGTCGTTTTGGTGAGCCCCTTTTCTCTCGGGGCCCTGCGTGGCTCATGCCACTTCTATTTTGGAGCCTTATTTTGGTTTTGTGTAAGGTATAGCCGGAGCCTTGTTACCGGCATATCTAATATTGAGCGTTTATGCGCGTATACGAATGCATGAAAGAAATTTCAAGAGTTACATTTCAAGTTGAATCAAAGACGCACGATAAGAATTCAAGAATGTAGGATTTCCTAAAGGTTCTGCAGCCTCCCGAGGATAAGTACAGACAACTCTGTATCGATCCACGAGACTCTACTAAACCTGCTGATGACAAGTGAGACCTATGTTATCGAGGCTCTAATACCAACTTGTCATGACCCTAAAACTGACTTGGTCGTGATGGCGCCTATCGTAAAACTAGTCCAGCTGACACAACTCCCGGATTAACAATTTAATCAATAACAATCATTTCTTTTAAGCTATAATTAATCAGATATTGCAAAATATAAGTCTAAATAAACAGTGTAAAATAAATGCACAAGCCCGACATCGGGGTGTCAAAAGTCACAAGCATATACTAAGGTATGAATACAATGAATAGTCTAAAAAAGACGCTAAAATAATCTAAGGAAAACAAGAGGGAAAAGAGCATGACTGCGAACGTCGGGTAGCTACCTGTTGATACCTAATTTTTTCCTATGTATTTTAAATATGTATAAATTCCTTTAAAATAGCATATATATGCTCATATAATAATGCACAAGGTTTTGTAATTTTTACCATAATTTAAGGATTTAAATTAATTTATTTTCCCCCCTTTTACTCATAAAATCCTTAAAATTATTCCCCAAATTATTGTTATGATGATTTATTTGTTTAATTTCTATAGTTATACAAAAATATGGCTAATATAATTTTATGCATTTTTATAATTGCAATAGGTATTTCTAAAGCTAAATTACATATAATTGCAATGTTAGCCCATTTAGTGTAGAATTACATTTATGCACGTGAAATTGGTCCCAATATTTTTAAAATGACAATTATATATTTGAAATCATTTTTGAACATTAAATTATTTTTCACTTATTATCTATTATAAATTAAATAAGGAAAAGTGGCTATTTAAATTATAGCCGAATTTGGCCTTTCAATTGCAGCCCAAATAGGACCCAACCACAACCACATTTCCTATTAAAATACCTGACCCACACCCTATATACACTTACCCAAACTCGAAACCCATCTACCCAGTCAAATCCTGACTGTTGATCTCCAAGATCAACGGTCCATATGCGCCATTTCCTTTTTCAATTCAAAAGACCACCTAACCCTACCTCATTTCCAAACCCCCACCGCATTTGAATCCTCTGGTCTCCTCCCTTCTCTCAACCTAACCCTAATGCCTCTTCAACCGCTGCCTCCTTCACCGGTGACCACCATTCATCCCCAAGCCTCCAATGGTTCCTCCCTCATCTTGCTCATCATCTCTGAGGCCTTCAAGGGCCCTGGGCCATGCCGACTTGTATCTAGGGTTGCTGTTTTTGCTTTTCATGGCTTCTCCAGTGTGATTTTGGATAAAATCACACTATATCTATTACAATGTATGAAGTTCTAAGCATGTTATTATATCTCTACTTGGGTTTCCTTTGAAACCCTAATTTTCATTTGTATCTCTTAGATATGGGACATTTTTAAACGATTCAAGCCTTTTCCATTTAAGTTCTACACTGTTCTCAAACCTCTTTTTAAAAATCATTAATTTTAAGCTGTTTTACTTTATTTTGAAAATTAGGGTTTTTCGAAACCTCTTCTACACTTTGTTAAAATGGATTCTTCATCTATTAACTTCTATTCTTTACATATCTCGAACGATTCTATGCTTTTTCTCCCTTTTCAACTCGTTTATGTTGAAAACCCTAATTTCTTAGCCTCAACCTTGGCTTTCTGAGTTTTGTTTTGATTATATGTTCAATATTTTGTATGTTTCTATGATTCTGTGATTTTTTGTCCTACATTTGTTTTCTATGGTTCTAAGTTGTGGTTATCCTTGCCTATTGTGTAATTTTGCCTATTTTGTTCACCAATATTTCTGATTCTTCACTTCTCCTACATGTATCATGTTTAGCTTACTAATTCAGACCATGATCTACATGAATCCCTAATTTTATGTGTTATTCTTGTCCTACTCGACCTCTTAGGGTTCCAATTTTGCTTACCATGTGTTTGTTCTTATAGAATGGTGCTAAATCAGTGTTACTAGCTATTTTTGCATCCCCGAATCGTTGTGATTGGTCTTCCATGATTATTTTACTGATTTTTACTTTTACGCTGTTGATTGATTGCTCAAATCTTTCTTTGATTTATATGTGCTGAACCTGGCCTCTGTTATATATTGCATTCTTGTACTATGCAAAAAATACTTCCTTGACTGGCATGTCCATCCTTACACGATTTCTTTCCTTATTGGGCATATATCTATTACTGTTCAAAGTTAACTCCTCCATTAAATGGGACTTACCTTGATTTCTTGACTCATTGATATAAAGTTCCTTAATTACCAATGGACTGTGATCTTTTTACCTCATTTACTACCTTCTTTCAAACTATATATATGCTCTCTCATTAACATACAAACACACGAACACTTGGGTTCAAAACTATCTCTCGTACTTTAAAAAAATCTTTCTACTCTCTCTCTCTTATGCAACTTGCTACTGCTCTAACTTAGCCGGTTGCAAGCGAAGGCTAACCATTTGTGCTCTCTTATTCTTTCATTCTGCTTATTATCCTCTTTACTGGTATGTCATAGTTTCAATTCAAAGTTCCAACAACAATATGATTCTCTTATTGTTTCAGTTCAGCTTGTTTCTAGTTTGCTTCTATTTATGGTGTTTGTTGTGAAGCTTGTAGTTGAGGGTTACATTATTAACATTTATCCCCCACCCTTGAGGATGTGTATTTCCCTTTTGTTTGTTTCTCCATGTCTATACTAGTTATCTCTTACTTGTTATATGTTTACCACCATGGATTTCCCAAATCCCTATCCCCTTGTATGTAAGTCTATTCTTTATGTCTGATTCTGTGACTATGTCTAGTTAGCTACTTTTGGGCGTGACTACTAATTCCCAGGCCTTTGCTTATGACTCCTGGCTGTATAAGAACATATCTTAAGGTATTTGGACTTTGTTAACTACTCCAATATCTTTTTCAAACAATCTGTATTGCTTTACTGAATTACTTTCAAAAGACTTTTTGCTAGATACAGTTTCTTACTAAAGTTTTTCAACTTGTGTCCATCTTTTTCCACTCTACTCTTAGTCAACAAGTTTTGCCCCCTCTAGTATGTCTACTGCCTTGGGATCCTTTTTAGAACCCTCTAAACTGTAGCATATCGAGGCTGGCCTTTCTACACTGCACTTGTTCAATCTTTGGTTACTAAGTCTAGCTGTAAGAACTGCCTAGGGTCCTTGAGATCCTTAGAGAACTTTGATGCACCTAGACTCTGATTTGTCTATGGAATTGAGGCATATGAGGCCATTGGGGGCTTTGGGAAACCTGGGCCTGATTGAAGGCTCCCTATAGAATAGCTTCTTGATTTTCTATATTTCTTTACTTATGTAATTCATTCATATGCCTGTAATAATTTGTATACAGATATTGGGGTATTTAGTAAAAAAGGGTGGGTAGATGCATGCTTTGTGGGGTAATACGGGTAGAAATCATGCTCATAGTACTTTACTCGTTAATCTGATTATTTTTCTAAATAGAAATCATGCTCATAGGACTTTACTCTTTAATCTGGTTGCTTTGCCTAATAGAAATCATGTCCATAGGACTTCACTTTTAAGTTTGTTTGCTCATCAAGTAAAAACCATGTCTATAAGTTTTTACATTCTGCCATAATTGGAAACCCTATTTAGAGGTTCCAAACAATCATGTCTTAAAATCAGTTTAATAATAGATGCCATGCCTATAAGACCTGATCCAAATTCAGTTACAAGGAGTATTTATACCTACGAATCATTAAAATCAGTGTTACGCTTAAATATCATGCCTATGTGGAGGCCTACTCGCAATTATGCCTGTTAATCTAATTTAGGCTAAATATATCAACTTCATTATGCCTAGTTCATTTCTGAATTGGTTTTATTAAGTACCAAGTACTTCCTGGAATAATTTCTTTCAAACTGCCTCAATCTCACTGGTTATCATGCATATAGGTATTAAAGGAATCCATTTCAAAACCTACTTTGTTTCTACATCAATACATACATCAGTACTCAGCATATAGGCAAGCCCTTAGGGCATTTTCAAAAGGCTGCGTCTCTGAAACTGTCTCTATTGCTTAATGTTTTCTGAGCCTAACATGCTTTAAAAAGTCCATATGCAACTGCTTATAACTTCTGAGTCTAAAAAAGTGGTTATTTGTCTTCTGCATATTTGGTTAGATGTCCTGCTTTAGGACATTGTCTAATAAAAGGCCTTAACTTTGCTTGAGTCGTTCTGCTTATGTGTTTGTTTGAGGAGGAAACTATGAGCCTAATTGTTCCCTTTATGTGATAAAAGTCCTAAGTGTTTTTGATTGTCGCCTTAGAATTTTCTCCTTTTAAAAACCTTAGGGGTACGTCTAGAACCACCTATCGGTAGAGGTCTTAACTCCCTTCTGGACCATTAAGAAGGGACGGGTAGTAGCACGTAATAGAAATTGTTGACCAAACATTTGCTTTGCATGGCCAATAAGGGGATGGGAAGTGTAGATATGGGATTTGATGATTATGCGCTAATGTCACGTGTAGACCCTCATTAAGGAGTGTTTACCGGACATTGCATGGGGTTATCCTATAGGATAACTAACCTAGGACCCGTCTTTACCAAATTTGTGCTTTACTTAAGCCTTTGTTTTACAATTTATCCAAACCTTTATCTTACTATTTGAGTTATTCTAACGTGCTTTACTTGCAACCTATTTGATTCAACTGTTTACTTGTAATGGACTAATTTGTGAATATAAGTTCGGCCGGGAACCACAGTTATGGACCAAGAGGTGTGCCTAACACCTTCCCTTCGAGGTTACCTCGAGCCCTTACCCTAATCTCTTGTAATGCAAACCAACCCAAGAGTTAATCGCTCTAGGTGCCCTAACGCACCATAATTCGTTAGGTGGTGACTCTTCAAGTGCCCAATTCCCAAAAGGAAATGAGTCATTAAACTCCATGAATGTCTAAACCCGAACTCCTCCCCATAAAAAAAGGAGGAAAAAGGGTGCGCGACTGCATTGCGACTCTGTTGGGGATATTTTTAGGCTCTTACCATAAGGAACTTGTCTTTTACAAATTAGTCCAACCATGCTTATCCCATACCCTGCTCCCTTATTTGAATTTAACTGCTATTTTTCAAGCATTTATTGCCCTGAAATTGAGTTGTCTCCTTATCTCCTTTTTCCTGTAACTATCTTTCAGTTATTTTAATATTGTATTTATTTCGTACGTCAAAATACTTGACTACATGTTATTAATTTCTGCATAAATCATGATTCGCATCATATTCCACTCGTGCATCTCAAATCCTATAGCAACACTTTAATGATTGGTTGCGCTCTTCCTATTTACTACCCTTAAATTCAAAAAGGCTTATTTGCGGTAAAATCATTCGATCAGCGGCGCAGTCGACGGCTCTGTGCGTTCCCCCTCAAGTTGTCCGCTAGAGGGTATCAGTCTAAAACCCCATAGAAACCTTACTCTATTTAAATTGTACAAGAATCATGGTCAAACCTAGTTGGGTCAGTTATGTTGTCCACATAATAATCCCTTAACATAAGCCTTATCCAAAGTCCATCGGGCTTTCCGTAATCCCAAGTGGACGCAACCACGTTTTGTTCATTAATTTGGAGAACTAAATGCCGATATGTTGATAAAAAATATATAAATAGTCAGGTACGGTAGGGGTAAGGTCTAACCTTTTTGTTTTGCAGAAAATGAGGCACGAGGTTTGCAGATTCAATAAGGTTAGCAACATCCCACCATTACTGCTAGATTGGTGGGGGACCTTTCCTCAAGTGACAAGAAGCATGTGAAAAAGTACTTGGGTAATTTGCCTTCCTTGCTAGATATTGAACCAAACAACAAATTTATCGAGGCTTCTACCTTATTATGGGATAGTGAGAGAGCTGTGTTGCATTTCGGTGACATAGAAATGAAACTGCTTCTAGAGGAAATAAGAGGACTTGTAGGGTTGACTTGTGACAGTCCGGGGCTTTTGGTGCGAGAAAACTGTACGGGCAAGGGATTTTTGAAGATGATGGGGCTAAAAAAGAATGTTGACCTAGTGTGCTTGAAGGATTCCTACATACCTTTCGGATATTTGTACGAGAGGTATGGCCATAACAAGTCTTTCCGCACCAACCATGATGAGATCGCCTTCACTTTACTGGGTCACATCCACCGCAGAGTGTTTGTGTTCATTGTGTGCTTTCTAGGCCTGATAGTGTTCCCAATGAAAAAAGTAAGAATCCACACTAGTTGGGCATGGTCTCCAAAACTCTGATGGAAGGGATTAATGGACAAACATATACCATAGTCCCCATGATCATAGCTGACATCTACAGGGCCCTGGAGTGTTGTCAAACATGTGTCAAGCATTTCGAGGTTGTAATTTATTGTTACAGTTATGGTTGATGGAGCATCTCCAAAAGGGTCGCTATCATTAAGAATTTCCGCGAAGGGCTTGGAACGACCAAATTGCCTTCCATCACTCTAAGCAGATGACCTACATTCCAGACAGATTTGCTCAGATGGAAAGTGGCAGGGAAAAGGTAGAGTTCTTCGACAATCTGACCGGAGGACATGTACAATAGATGGTTAAATGGTTCCCAATGGACGACTTTATTATCAGGTCTAGGGATATCCATATATCTCTATGCAAGTTATGAGGCAAGCAGGTAGAAAACAGATTATGCCAAGGGTCGTCAAGATGAGTAATTTTAGGGCTAATTTCTAGAACGCCGACGTACCTTACTAGTGCCAAGCTCAGCACATGTGGCACTGCAAAATCATTGTTGATGCAGACATATATCACGTGAGGTACGATCCTCTCTACCCGGCATAGTTAGACAATAATCTGAAAGGAACAGTAACACCGAGGACTGGTCGAGGGAACAAAATCATAGACGAGGAAGCTGAAGCCCAAGTCAAATATAACAGGTTGCGTAAGAGGGTCCACGGCTCTGAGGATGAGCATAGGGAAATACATGAGAGGAATGTGAGGTTGACCGGGAAATGGAAAGAGATGGCAGTCACTTCCAATAGGAAACTGGAATATCTGGAGCGAGGAATAGTAGAGCTTGAGGGCAAAGTCATGAAGAGGATTGAAAACTGCCAGAGTGCTGAGGGAGCTAAGGGAGGACATCTGGCGCGAGCCAGCTTACTGTTGGGACTGTGCAAGCTGGGAGATCTTTTTGATGGAGTCCAAAAGATTGAATCCGGAGAAGGTCCTTCAGGGACCAAATATATTAGATTTACTTGCTTTTCTTAAAATGTAATAAGGCCAAGTGCCAGAAGTGACTTGTTTTATTATTATGTTAGCGTCATTTTTGGATTTGTCTATTATGAAATGAAGCATTCATTGGAATTTGAAGTTCTCCAAATTTATTTGCCTCTAGGCCTACCTCGGGCATAACTAGGATCCCAAATTAGGGAACGAGTTTATATTTCACAATATGTGTTTAAATACTGCAATTATTTCAGAATCCTCAATAACTTGTTACCTTTTGTTTTTGATTATTTTCATTAGTATTCCCATCCCCTTAGGTTGGTTCATCCATACTGGCCTCATTAGCATATCATACCAGATCTAGAGGCCCTCAATCTCCTCCTCCTCCAAGCAACACAAAAGGCAGAGGAAAATCAAAGATGGGCGACTTAAGTGGAATACGAAAGGAAAACATTGAGAGCGCAGAGACTTTCGACGGCCGCAATACTCCAACCCCGATTGACATGATTTTGAGACTGGAACAATGACCATTACTATACCCAAGTCCCTGGCACCCATCAGAGCAACCCCATATACGTGGAAACTATACCACCTTCCACCCAACCAATCTCCTATGCATCGGAACCCTCCGAAAAGGACCAGCTCATTAAGAACATAGCCGAAGAGCTCAAGAAGTTAACAAGCCGAGTTCAAGGTGTTGAGTGCAATAGAGGAATAGAAGGTTTGAACTACGAAGATCTATGCGTAGCACCTGATGTGGAATTGCCAGAGGGGTAGTAACCTCCTAAGTTCTAAATGTTCGATGGTACAAGTGATCCCAAGGTTCACCTAAGGACCTGCTGTGACAAGTTTGTCGGGGCTGGAAAAGATGAAAAGATTCGGATGAATCTCTTTATGAGGTGCTTTACTAGGGACGCTTTGTCTTGTTATATCAGCTAGAATCCCAAGAAATGGTCAAATTGGGTAAGCACGGCATCAGATTTCATGGACCGGTTCTGGTTCAACATAGAGAATGCATTAGATGTCTTCTACATTCAGAATCTTAAGAAGAAACCTAGTGAGACTTTTCGCGAATATGCTACTCGTTGGAGGTCAGAAGCCGCCAAGGTCAGGCCTGCTTTGGACGAAAAACAAATGAATAAATTCTTTGTCAGGGCACAGATCCACAATATTATGAGAGACTGATGGTCATCGAAAATCATAAATTCTCTGACATCATCAAGCTCGAGGAAAGGATCGAGAAAGGAATCAAGAGCGGGATACTAACGAATTTTGAGGCACTGCAGGCCACAAATAAGGCACTACAATCAGGTGGCATATCGAAAAAAGAGATGTTGGGGCAGTAATGGTGTCCCAGGGCCCAAAAACTCCGCTCACATATCAAACACCTCCACTCACCTATCAAACTCCTCCACCCACATACCAAGCATCAACACCTACATACCAACCTTTGTCTCCCAGATATTCCCAACAATCCCACTTCCAATTCCACCATCTCGCCAAAATTATTCAATACCAAGACCCAACTTCGACCGCTAGCCACCCAGTCTATACATTGCCATTGCTGAGCCCATCGACCAATTGTATAAAAGGTTAAAGGCCAGAGGTTACGTCACTCCTATCCCCAATGTGGCACTAGAAAATCCATCCCAATGGGTCAATCCGAACAAAATCTGTGCATACCACTCTGATATGAAAGGGCACACCACTACTGAGTGTTAAACATTGAAGGAAAAGATCTAGACACTCATTGACAATAAGGTCATACAGGCAAAGGAAGTGGCACCTAATGTCCGCAACAATACCCTCCCTGATCATAGAGGTGACAATGTACATGTTATAGAAACAAATGGAGAATAGGACCCTAAGGGGTCAATCAGGCTCATTAAAGGTAATGACTGTAAGGTTGCCGTCAAACTTACTCCTATTGTAGTTCAGACTTAGGCACCTATTGATGTTGAGGTAACTGCATCAGTTACATTCGAGGTAGAAGTAGCTCCGCCCGCAGCCACCTCTGCTCCATTTGATGTAGAAGTGATCACACCTTTTACTATGACGGTGTCAACCATACCCCCATTCAACTCAAAAGCAATACCCTAGGATTATGTTGACGAGGCTGGGTAAAAAGGGAAGACTAATATAGAGGAATCTGATGCCGCACAAGGAATGAATGAAACTAGAAGAGCATATACACTTTAACACCCAGGAGGTTCAAGTAAGGATACCTTTGCTAGGCAGCCTGTCATTGAGAGCAGGCCGGATAACCCGTGGAGGAAAGTATAGGCAAAATAGTATTCTGTTGTTGACTATCTGAACAAAGTCCCTAATCAGATATCTATCTTGTCACTATTACTTAATTCATAGGCACACAAAAATGCCTTGATGAAAGTACTAAGCGAGGCTTATGTAGCCAATAATATCACTAGCGGAGAAATGGCCAACATGGTCGGTCAGGTGCTGGAGAGCCATAAGATTATTTTCCAGAAAGATGAGCTGCCTCCCGAAGGTCTGAATCACAATCCAGCATTGCATATTACGGTACAATTTGAAGGTAAGTTCATTGTCAGGGTCCTGGTTGATGGAGGTTAGAAAAAGGTTTCCATGAAATACAGTCTGAAAGCATGAATGTGAACGCTTTCGATGGGCCCTAGAGGGCCATGATCAGTGAAATCAACCTTTGCTTGAAGATGGGACCAACTTGGTTCGACGTTGATTTCTAAGTGGTTGACATACCAGCCTCATATCATATTTTGTTTGGCCACCCATGGATCCATGCTGAAGGAGCCATGCCCTTCATACTACATCAAGCTGTAAAATTTGAATGGAACCGTCAAGAGGTAATCATTCATGGAGATGGGAGTAACCCCATCTACACTAGTCAAACCATCCCGGCTATTGGACATAGAAGGAGGCTAGGAGGGGAAACCTATCATCACATTGAACGGGTCAATGCCAGCGAGAAAGATAAGTTGTAGAGTAACAAAATAGAAACCATACTAGCATGGTCCAGATATGAACCCCACAAAGGGTTTGGAAAGAACCTCCAGGGTATCACCAAGCCAATACGACTGAAAAATCATGGTACCACCATTGGGCTCGGATCCTAGTATACATGGCAAGAGTACAGGGAGTGGTCACCTCCATGGCGTGGACCATATTAACCTCTTGAGCAACCGGTACCCCGTTTGGAACAAGCTTTCTATCAGGCGTACACAATATGGGGAACTACAGAGGAAGAAGCGCTAGTTGGGCTGAACGATCTATTCTTGGAAGACGAGGACATGGATTACTGTGCCATAATTGAGGAGCAAAAGGAAGAAGGCCTCACTGTTCAGACTGCGGCAAAAGGAGTTGTTCTCAGAAATTGGACTGACATACCATCTCGATCCACCAAGTCCTTGGGTAGCTTGGCAGAATTTATACCCGTTCTAGACATTTAAAATTTCCAGTAATTTTGTTTTAAGATTTCTTTGTTTTAAAATAAATGCTCGATCCATCGAGCCCAGCTTTGTTTGAACAATTTTCTCAGTTTTAATCAAATGCATTTGTACTTTATCATTATTCATTACTATTTTTATACGTTTTCCCTTCTACAGTGCTATTATTACTTTTCCTGATGAACCAGTGACTGTGACATGTAATGAGGCAACACTACATGAGAATAGTGACTTGGAGGAAGAAGATGAGATACCCGAGGAAATTGTCCGAGAAGTTGAGAATTTTGAAAACAAGCCTAAATTCAACTTGGATGAAACAGAAGTAGTAAATCTTGGAGACGCCCAGACTATCAAAGAAACTCGCTTCAGCATTCACTTGTCACCAACATGGAAGGAAAAATACATCCATTTTCTAAAGGATATATGAGGATATCTTTGCGTGGTCGTATGACGATATGACCGGTTTGAGCACATCTATAGTAGCTAACAGGTTGCCTACCAATCTTATATATCCGCCAGTTGATGAGTGGTGATTTTACCACTCATTCTAGCCTCTTTTCCGTAGGTTTTATGTCCTTTTAATTATAAAATAAGGTTTTTATGGTGGTTATCGTTAGATTTTCAGGTAAATGATGCTACGAAGTGAGTTGAATTGAATTGAAGTGGAATTGAGCAAAAAGAAGGTGAAACCATGCAAAAAGCTCCAGTGAATTCCGCTTCTGCGGATGAATGGAC
>MU762338.1:0-55703 GCA_026770625.1 Nicotiana glauca | reverse complement strand
TAATTAACATAAACTCGCTCATATTTGTAAAATCATGAAATACATTGGATCGTTACTTGAGTGTAATTCCCGATGCAACCATACTTGTAGCCATTGATCATTTTACTTGCTTTCTAGGTTAGTTTACATTTCCGCATTTAGATATAAAATACTTTTTCAACCAAAATTCTTAGTGTTTGGCATTGCGCAACTAGCGATAATTTTCTTACATGCCTAATCGCCTACACATTGTTCTCTGTGGCATTCGACCCCGACTCATAGTTGGATAAATTATATTGCTGCGACCGTGTCTATTGCTTTTTAGCAGTGGATTTTGACGTCATCACCAGTCAAGTAGAAACTCGAAAAATTCAAACCATACATGACTTTGAAAATCAAGGAGGAAGTTACCAAGCAGATCAAAGACAAGGTTTTTAGGGTGGTTGAGTACCAAACATGGTTAGCTAACATTGTGCCCAATTCGAAAAAAGACGGGAAGATTAGGGTATGGGTTAATTATCGGGATTTAAATAGAGCAAGTCCCAAAGATGATTTTCCACTACCAAATATACATATCTTTATCGATAACTGCGCCAAGCATGAACTCCAATCCCTTGTAGATTGCTTCGCAGGTTATTACCAGATCTAGATGGATAAAGAAGATGCCGAGAAGATAGCTTTTATTACACCTTGAGGTGTATACTGTTACAAGATGATGCCATTTGCTCTAAAGAATGCTGGGGCCACTTACATGAGAGCAATGAAAACCATTTTCCATGATATGATACACAAAGAAATAGAGGTGTATGTGGACAAAGCCATTATCAAATCCAAGAGGGCCGAAGATCACATAGCAGACTTGAGAAAATTCTTCGACAGGCTCAGGAGGTAAAATTTTATGTTTAACCCCGCAAAGTGTGCATTCGGGGTTCCCTCAAGAAAGTTATTAGGATTCATTATTAGTCACCGAGGGATCAAGCTTGATCCGACTAAAGTCAATGCTATTCAGGAGTTACCACCACCTACAAGCAAAAATCACGTGATGAGCTTCTTTGGACGACTCAGCTGCATCAGTAGATTCATAGCACTATCCACAGTGATATGTGAACCCATCTTCAAGATGCTGAGGAAGGATGCCGAGACAAGTTAGACCGAGAATTGTCAGAAAGCTTTTGACAAAATCAAGGAATACCTGTCCATACCGCTAGTTCTAGTCCCACCAGAACCAGACGATATTTGCTACTTTATCTATCCGTGTTTGATGGAGCCTTCTGATGTGTGTTAGGATAACATGATGAGACAGGAAGAAAGGAGTAAGCCATATATTACTTAAGTAAGAAATTCACACCTTATGAAGCACGATATTCTCTGCTGGAATGCACTTGCTATGAGTTGACCTGGACAGCCGAAAAATTGAATCATTGTTTCTGTGCCTACACTACATACCTCATATCCAAGATGGATACCCTAAAGTACATATTTTAGAAGCCCATGCCTACTGGGAAGTTGGCTAAATGGCAGATACTACTGAGTGAGTTTGACATTGTCTATATAACTCAAAAGGTAGTTAAGGGACAAGCACTGTTAGATCACCTCGCTAAAATCTGGTGGGAGGAGAATACGAACCCTTTAAAATGTATTTTCCTGATGAAGAAGTATCATTCGTAGGAGAAGACATTACTGAAGCATATGATGGTTGAAGGATGTTCTTTGATGGAGCCGCAAGTTTCAAAAGAGTAGGCATTGGAGCAGTTTTGGTGTCAGAAACAGGTCAGTATTATCCCGTATCCGCTAAACTCTGATTTCCCTGTGCCAACAACATGACAGAGTACGAAGCCTGTATACTAGGGATCAACATGGCAATCGACAAAAATATTTAGGAGTTGTTGGTGATCGGTGATTCAGATGTGCTTGTGCACCAGGTATAAGGAGGGTAGGCCACCAATAATTCCAAGATATTGCCATATTTTCACCATGCGTAGGAATTGAGTAAGAGGTTCACATACATAAAATTCCGACATGTGCCCAGAATTTATAATGAGTTTGCCGATGCATTAGCCACTTTGTCATCAATGATGTAGCATCCAGATAAGAACAATATTGATACCACTCTGGTGAGGATCCATAATTAGCCGGTAGATTGTGCTCATGTCGAGGAAGAGGCAGATGGAAAGCCTTTGTTCCATGATGTCAAGGAGTACTTATAGAAAGGAGAATACCCGGAGCATGCAAATCACATTCAGAAACGCACGCTCCGGAGATTGTCAAATCACTTCTTCCATAGTGTAGGGAACTTGTACAGAAGAACTCCAAATTTGTGTTTACTAAGGTGTGTCGACGCAAAGGAAGCTTCTAAGCTACTTGAGGATGTGCATGCTTGGACTTGTGGTCCGCACAGGAATGGTTTCGTCTTGGCTAAGAAATACTCAGATCAGGTTACTTTTGGATGACTATGGAGACGGATTGTGTTCAGTATGTCCGCAAATGCTTTGAATGTCAAGTGCATGCCAACATGATAAAAGTGCCGCCAAACGAGCTCAATACCATAGCTCACCTTGGCCATTCGCCTCATGGGGAATGGATGTTATCGATCCGATTGTGCCCACTACTTCGAACGGATACCGGTTTATTCTGGTAGCCATTGATTACTTCACAAAATGGGTAGATGCTGCATCTTACAAAGCTGTAACCAAGAAAGTTGTCGCAGATTTTGTCAAAGATCGTCTTGTCTGCCGACTTAGAGTTCCTGAGTTCATTATTATTGACAATGCCGCCAACCTCAAAAGTAATCTGATGAAAGCTATTTGTGAAACATTCAAAATCAAGCACAAGAATTGCACCGCCTACAGACCTCAGATGAATGGAGCCTTATAAGCCCCCAACAAAAACATTAAGAAGACACTAAAGAAAATGATAGAGAATCACAAGAAGGGGCATAAGAAGTTACCCTTTTCTTTGTTAGGGTATTGCACCACTATTAGTACGTCAATAGAGGAAACCCCCTACATGTTGGTTTATGGTACGGAGGTTGTCATCCCAACCGAGGTAGAGATTAATTCTTTAAAAGTCATACAGGAAGCTGAACTCAGCGATGCAGAATGGATAAGGAGCCACTATGAAAAATTGGCCCTTATCGATGGAAAGAGGATGAACACAGTATGTCACCGCCAACTCTATCAAAATAGAATATCTAGAGCTTTCAACAAAAGAGTCAAACCAAGACAGTTCGCACCAGGGCAGCTGATATTAAAGAAAATATTCCCGTATCAAGATGAATCCAAAGGGAAATTCTCTCCCAACTGGCAAGGTCCATACATGGTTCACAGGGTCCTGACAGGAGCAACACTCATACTTGGAGAGATGGATGGAGAAATATAGCCAAAACCAATTAATTCAGATGCAGTCAAGAGATACTATGCCTAGATTATTTCACTTTTCTTTTCTGATGTAATGGAACTACACTTGACCTATTTCCCATTTAAGAGGGGATACATAGGCAGCCTTATGGGTTCGGTCATATCATAATAAAATTTTCATTTTCCCCAAAATCAAAAACTGGGGCAGAATTTTGAGGATGGCCCTCAAAATTCCGGAGCAAGTCCAACCAGCGACATCACATTCCAGGAAGTTAGTAATCAGTTAAGAACTAGGGCAAAATCTTGAGAAGGATTCTCAAAATTCCAAAGAAGTTTCAGTAGGGTCCATCATCCGCAAACAGTTAAAAATCATCTACTAAACTGGGGCAAAATTTTGAGGACCCTTAAAATTCCAACATAAGAGAGCTACAATGCCTTCGAAATGTGTCACAGTCGTTAGTTCATCAAAAAACTACTTGATATATAAATACGCTTCCAAAATGATTCTATTTTATCAATAATTGCATATTTTTCAAAAATCCTATTTCCATAACAGTCAGGTGCTACCTAAGGGAACTCGAAGGGGGCTTCTAGAACGGAGCAGAGCAAGGCCGACAAATGAAGCAAGAACCAACCTCCCCTCATAGAACTTATAATTTTTCTTCGAACGCAGGCACATTTGACGTACGGTAGCATTCCTGAAACTTGTATACACAAAGTAAATTCACCATTTATCCGGCCATCAGACACTGAATATATCTCTAGCTAAGACAAACCCTACACTTATCTACTATTCGCTCTTTGCATGCGTCTAATCTCTGACTCTATATTTGCTCAAGTCTAATCCTTGACTCCATATTTGCACGAGTCTAATCTCTGACTCCATATATGCATGAGTCTAATCTCTGACTCCATATTTGCATGAATCTAATCCTTGATTCCATATTTGCATGAGTCTATTCTCTGACTCCATATTTGCAGGAGTCTAATCCTTCACTCCATATTTGCATGAGTTTAATCCTTGACTCCATATTTGTATAAGGCTAAATATTGCCTTACATTTGCATGGGACTAAGCCCTGGCCCAAAATCATGCATGAGGTTAAGCTCTACCTCCATATTTGCATAATGCTAAGCATTGTCTTCCATTTGCATGGGACTAAGCCCTGTCCCAAATCTTGCATGAGTTTAATCTCCATATCTGCACAAGTCTAAGCGTTACCTTCATTTGCAAGGGACTAAGCCCTGTCCCGAATCTTGCATGAGTCTAATCCTTGACTCCATATCTACATAAGGCTAAGCATTGCCTTCCATTTGCATGGGACTAAGCCTTGTCCCGAATCATGTATGAGGTTAAGCTCTACCTCCATATCTGCATAAGGCTAAGCACTGCCTTCTCTTCACATGAGGTTAAGCTCTACCTCCATATTTGCATAAGGCTAAGCACTGCCTTCTCTTCGCATGAGGTTAAGCTCCACCTCCATATTTGCATAAGGCTAAGCACTACCTTATCTTTGCATAAAACTAAGCTCTGTCTCCAATATTGCATGAGTCCAATTCCTTGCCTCCCCGTTTGCATAAGGCTAATGCTTGCCTCCCTACTTGCACGGGACTAAGAATTTTCCCTTTTGGCACAAATATTTCTCTACTTCTACTACTATCTACTTTCTTTTCAATCGGGATAAGCTCTGGCCTCTATTTCACAAGACTAAGCCTTATCACAACACTAAGCCTTGTCTTGTTACATCATATTATTGCGTACTATATGCTGAAATATAGCCAATCTATCCGAAGGTGCCATAGTCTGAAGGCATCATTCTCATAGCCGGAAGATTCCATGCCATGGCTTGAGGATCTCTCGATCTTGCACATTATTATTCAAAGGTGTCATAGTTCAGAGGCACCATTTCTATGGCCCAAGAGCACCATTTCATGGCTTGCGAATCCCTCACTAAACAATTCATGGACCAGAACGTCATGGTCCAAGGACGTCATCTTTAACCGTCCGAAGACAACTCTTATGGTCCGAAGGGAATCTGCATCTTGCTTATATTTTCGCAAATATGTTTGCAGCACCTTTTATCTGCAGGTAACTAGTAAGAAACCTCTATTCTAGCAGCAGAGATCTCTCTCCAGTTCCCTCCAACTGTCCCGAGCCTTAACTGCTCATTGTAGTCGCTCCCACACCGCGTGTCCGTTCTTGCAATAATTTCATCGGCATACTCTGCGGGTGAATTAAGAACTACATATGGTCTGATTCCTATAAAACCAAGGATATGTAGGCAACTCAAAAACTGGAGTTCAGACTCCGTCTTTCAAAACATCCCATCCGGTCAAAATTGGCCATAGTTTCTTTACTCGAAAACTCTTTCATCCTTCCAGGGTTAAGAGGGGCAGTTGTTGATACCTAATTTTTCAATATATATTTTTAAATATAGATAGATACCTTCAAAATAGCATAAATATGCACATATAAGTAGGCACAAGGTATTTATAATATTCCCATAATTTAAGGATTTAAATTAATTTATTTTCTCCCCTTTTACTCATAAAATCCCTAAAAATTATTTCCCAAATTATTGTTATGATGATTTATATTTTTAATTTCTATAATTATACCAAAATATGGTTAATATAATTTTTATGCATTTTCATAATTACATTTGGTATTTTTAAGCTAAATTGCATATAATTGCAATGTTAGCCCATTTAGTGTATAATTACATTTTATGTGCTTAAAATTGGTCTCTATATTTTTAAAATGACAATTATATATTTTAAATCATTTTTGCATGTTAAATTAATTTTCATAAATTACTTATTATTTATTATAAATTAAATGGGGAAAAGTGGCTATTTAAATTATACCCAACCACAACCCAATTTTCTATTAAAATACACGACCCAGATCCTATATACACTTACCCAAACCTGGAACCCATCTACCAGGTCAAATCCAGACCGTTGATCTGGGATATCAACGGTCCATACAAGCCCTTTCTTTTTTTAATTCAAAAGACCATCTAACCTACCTCATTTCCAAAGCCCCACTGCCTTTGAATCCTCTAGTCTCCTCTCTTCTCTCAACCTAACCCTAATCCCACTTCAACCACCGCCTCCTTCTCCGGTCTTCTCCGGTGACCACCTTTCTGCCCCAAGCCTCCAATGGTTCCTCCGTCGCCTTGCTCATCATCTATGAGGCTTTCAAGGGCCCTGGGCCATGCCGACTTGCATCTTTGATTGCTGTTTTGTATGTTCATGGCTTCTCCGATGTGATGTTCGGCCAAATCGCACTATATTTGTTACGATCTATGAAGTTCTAAGAAGGTTCTTGTATCTCTACTTGGGTTTCCTCTGAAACCCTAATTTTCGTTTATATCTCTTAGATATGGGCCATTTTAAACTATTCAAGCCTATTCCTTTTATGTTCTACACTGTTCTCAAAACTCTTTCAAAAAATTATCAACTTTAAGCTTTTTTTTTTTTTTGAAAATTAGGGTTTTTCGGAACCTCTTCTACACTTTGTTTAAATCGATTCTTCATGTTTTAATTTCTATTCTTTGCATAACTTGAATGATTCTATGCTTTTACTCCTTTTTCAACTCATCTATGTAATTTCTTAGCCTCAACCTTGTGTTTCTGAGTTTTGTTTTGATAATATGTTCAGTAATTTGTATGTTTCTTTGTTTCTGTGATGTTTGCCCTACGTTTGTTTGCTATGGTTCTTAGTTGTGGTTATCCCTGCCTTTTTTGTGATTTTACCTATTTGGTTCACTAATATTTCTGATTCTTCACTTCTCCTACCTATATCATCTTTAGCTTACTAATTCAGACCATGCTCTACATGAATCAATAACTTTATGTGTGATTCTTGTCCTATTCGACCTCTTAGGGTTCTGATTTTGCTTTACCATGTGTTTGTTCTTATAGAGTGGTGCTAAATCAGTGTTACTTCCTATTCATGCATCCCTGAATCTTTGTAATTGATCTTCCATGATTATTTTATTGATATTTACCTTGCAAAATGTCTTTCCGACCATATCCGATGGTCAATTATGATGTTAGTTGATTGATAAAATCTTTCCTTGATTTATATGTGCTAAACCTGGCCTCTATTAAATATTTCATTCTTCTACTATGCAGACAATACTTCCTTGATTGGCATGTCCAATATTACACGATTTCTTTCCTTATTGGGCGTATGTCTATTACTGTTTAAAGTTAACTCCTCAATTAAAGGGGACTTACCTTGATTTCCTGACTGATTGATCTCAAGTTCCTTAATTACCAATGGACTGTGATCTTTTTACCTTATTTACTACCTACTTTCAAACTATATATATGCTCTCTCATTAACATGCAAAAACACAAACACTTGGGTTCAAAACTATCCCTTACACTTTAAAAAAAATCTCTCTGCTCTCTTTGTTGTGCAACTTGCTACTGCTCTAAGTTAGCCGGCTGCAAGCCAAGGCTAACCATTTGTGCTCTCTTATTTTTTCATTCTGCTCGCTATCCTCTTTACTGGTACGTCCTAGTTGCAATTCAAAATTTCAACAACAATATGATTCTCTTATTGTTTCAGTTCATCTTGTTTCTAGTTTGCTTCTATTTATGGTTTTTATTGTGAAACTTGTAGTTGAGGGTTACATTATTAGCATGTCACCCCCTCCTTTGAGATCAGTGTATTTTCCCTTCTGTTTGTTTCTGCATGTCTATACTAGTCATATCTTACTTGCTATATGTTTACCACCATGGATCTCCCAAATCCATATCCCCTTACATGTAAGTCTATTCTTTCTGTCTGATTCTGTGACTATGTCTAGTTAGCTACTTCTGGGCATGACTACTAATTCCCAGGTCTTTGCTTAATTATGTGTGTCCTATGTATTCCCAAAGCCCCTTTACCCATGTTTGTGACTGCCAAACCTGCCTTGATGTTATGACTCATGGCTGTGTAAGAACCTATCTTAAGGTGTTTGGACTTTGTTAACTGCTCTAATCTCTTTTTCAAACAATCTCTATTGCTTTACTGAATTACTTTCAAAAGGCTTTTTGCTAGATACAGTTTCTTACTAAAGTCTTTCAACTTGTGTCCATCACTTTCCACTCTACTCTTAGTCAATAAGTTCTGCCCCCTCTAGTATATGTACTACCTTAGGATCCTTTTGAGAACCCCTGAAATATGGCATACTGAACTGGCCTTTCCACACTGCACTTTTTCAATCTTTGGTTACTAAGTCTAGGTGTAAGCACTGCCCGGGATACTTGAGATCCTTAGGGAACTTTGATGCACGTAAACTCTGATTTTTCTATGGAACTGAGGCATATGAGGCCATTGGGGGCTTTGGGAAACCTAGGTCTGATTGAAGGCTCCCTACAGAATAACTTCTTGATTTTCTATATTTCTTTACATATGTAATTCATTCATTGCCATGTAATAATTTGTAAACAGATATAGGGGTATTTAGTAAAAAAGGGTGGGTAAATGCGTGCTTTATGGGGTAATACGGGTAGAAATCATTCTCATAGGACTTTACTCTTTAATCTGATTGCTTTGCTAAATAGAAATCATACTCATAGGACTTTACTCTTTAATTTGATCGCTTTGTCAAATAGAAATCATGTCCATAGCACTTCACTTTTAAGTTTGTTTGCTCATCAAGTAAAAACCATGTCTTTAAGGTTTTACATTTTATCATAGTTAGAAACCCTACTTATAGGTTCCAAATAATCATGTCTTAAAATCAGTTTCATAATAGGCTCCATGCCTATAGGACCTGATCCAAATTTAGTTACAACGAGTATTTATACCTACAAATCATTAAAATCAGTGTTACGCTTAGATATCATGCCTATGGGGAGCCCTACTCGCAATTGTGCCTGTTAATCTAATTTAGGCTAAATAAATCAACTTGATCACGCCTAGTCCATGCCTATAGGTATTAAAGGAGTCCATTTCAAAGCCTGCTTTGTTTCTGCGTTAATACATACATCAGTATTCGGCGTATAGGCAAGCCCTTAGGGCATTTTCAAAAACTATGTCTCTGAAACTGTCTCTATTGCTTAATATTTTCTGATCCTAACAAGCTTTAAAAAGTACCCAGCAAACTGCTAGGGTTTAACTTTTGAGTCTAAAAAAGAGGTTGTTCTTCTTCTGTATATTCGCTTAGATATCCTGCTTTAGGAAATTTTCTAATAAAAGATCTTAACTAGGCTTGAGTCTTGCTGCTTATGTGTTTGTTTGAGAAGGAAACTATGAACCTCTTAATTGCTCCCTTTATGTGTTGAAAGTCCTAAGTGTTTTTTATTTTTGCCTTAGAATTTTTGCCTTTTAAAAACCTTAGGGTTACATCTAGAACCACCTATAGGTAATGGTCTTAACTCCCTCCGGAACCATTAAGAATGGACGGGTAGCAGCACGCAATAGAAATCATTGACCAAACACTCTGCTTGCATGACCACTAAGGGGATATGAAGAGTAGATATGGGATATGATGACTACACGCTAATGTCACATGTAGCCCTTCATTGAGGAGTGTTTACCGGACATTGCGTGGGTTGATCCTATATGATAACCAACCTAGGACCCCTCTTTACCAAATTCCTTCTTTACTTAAACCTTTGTTTTACAACTTATCCAAACCTTTATCTTATTACTTGAGTTATTCTAATGCGCTTTACTTTCAACCTAATTGATTCAACAGTTTACTTGTAATGGACTAATTTATGTATATAAGTTCGGTCGGGAACCACAGTTATGGACCAAGAGGGGTGCCTAACACCTTCCCCTCGAGGTTACCTTGATCCCTTACCCTAATCTCTGGTAATGCAAACCAACCCAAGAGTTAATTGCTTTAGGTTCTATAACGCACCATAATCCATTCGGTAGCGACTCTTCAAGTACCCAATTCCCAAACGGAAATGAGTCATTATACCCCATGAATGTCTAAACCCGGGATCCTCACCGTAAAAAAGGGAGGAAAAAGAGGGTGCGACACTACCTTGTTAACTCTGATGACTCTACCACTGAGCAACCAACACCCGCTACCGGGTTTAGAAATACCTGAATCTGCACACACGGTGCAGGGAGTAACGTGAGTACTCCAACTTAGTAATTAATAAAAATAAATGAACTTTGAGTAGTAAGGAAACACGTAAACCACGCAAAAATGCAACAACAAATGTAGGATATTTCCAACATAGTATAGAAATCATTTACTTCGTAAATCATGCTCAATTTCGGTAAAACATTTTAAAACAATTTTCAAAAGTTTCAAATGAGTGATAAAATAGTGAGTAAACATGATAGAAATGTAAACAGCCCCTCGGGCATAATCTCAATAGAACCAGCCGCTCGGACTACATCACAATCACTCGTAATATGCCCATCGGGTATAACATGAATCAAGAACTACACCTTGGGCAAAAATATGAATCAAGCAATAGCCCTTCGGACTATATCACATCTCTCACACTGGGTACCTACGCTCATTATGGGTGTACAAAGTCCGGGTGGGGCCCTTTATGGCCCTAGTGCAATAACAAGCCATCTCGTGGCATAATCAAACAGGCACTCGGCCTTATAACAATCCACCTCGTGGTGCAACAAATCAGGCCCTCAGCCTCATAATCATGAATAAGTACAATACCGATGTGGCACGCAGACCGATCCCATAATAACCTCAAAACACAGGCCCTTGGCCCTACTCAGTCAGAAATCTCTAAAAGCCACTCGTGCATAGTAAAATATGATGCTCAACCCAAAATATTATTTAAGATGTCAAAGTAGAGTAAACATGACAGAGTTAGGAAAACAATAGAATATAGCATGACTGAGGACAAATATAAAATCAAAGCAGTGAGGAATAGTGGTAAAAATCCCCTAAGGGTCCAAAATAGTTGGCACGAGGCCCAAATATGGCATTCAGACCAGGACATGCTAATACTTTCAAAAACACAATGATATAAAATAATTTTTAATCAAATATGCGATTTAATAATCATACGGGACGGAATAAGTCACAATCCCCAATGGTGCACGACCCCACACTCGTCATCTATCATATGCGTCACCTCAAAGTAGCACAATGATGTGAAATCCGTGGTTTCATACCCTCAGGACAACATTTACAATCATTACTTACCTCAATCCGGTCCAAACTAGCCCGCGATACCTTTATCTCTCGACTCCCTCTGAATGCTCTGAATCTAGCGAAAAGCAGATTCGTACCATCAAAATATGCTTAGGGAACAAAGCCCACTCGATAATATCTAATTTATACTAAAAATCCCGAAATTGGCCAAACTCAGCCCTCGGGCCCACATCTCGGAGTTTGATAAAAATTACAAAACTGGAAAATGCATTCGCTCATGAGTCTACCCATATCAAATTCACCAAAATCCGACATCAATTGGCCATCCAAATCCCTAAAATCAACTGTCCAAACGTTCTTCCATTTTTCCCAATTTTCACCCCAAATTCCCAAATAAAATGATATGAATCAAGAAATAATCAAGATATTTAACCAAATTTGATTGAAGAATGCTTACCCCAATCAATCCTCTGAAAATCCCTTCAAAAAATCGCCTCAATCCAAGCTCCATTGCTCCAAAAATGCAAAAGTGGCCGAAATCCTCAAAATAGAGTACTTTATAATCTGCCCAGGCATTTACCCTATGCTATCACGGAAAAACCAATGCGATAGAGAAGCACAAAATTTTTTAGCCCTTCTTTTACCCTATGTGATCATGGCCATTCCCCAGCGATCGCGTAGAACAAATTTTCCAACAGCCTTCTCTAACTCTTCCGGACAGCTTCTAGTATAATGGTCATATCTTTTTGTACAAAACTCCAAATTACAAATGGTTTAACTTTCTAAAAACTAGACATCAAGGAATACAATTTTAAGTTTGAATTATCTTCAAATTCCTTATAGATTATGAGATATAAGCTTCCAAAGTCGGGCTAGTGCAGCAGAGGTTTTACTCTATGTGACCGCGGGAAGACTTACACGATTGCATAGCACCATTCCATTTTTCAAAATTTTCTCTATGCTGACAGATTGTACACCCCTGAAGCAAAAAAAGTAGCAACAAGAAATGGTCTAGAAATGGTTTGAAACTACCCCGAAGCTCACCCAAGGCCCTCAGGACCTCAACCAAACATTCCAAAACATCCTATAACATCATTCAAACTTGTTCCAATCTTCCAAATGCTAAAAACAACATCAAAACATCGAATTACCCTCAGGTTCAAGCCTAAGAATTCCAAAACTTCTGAATTCTGAATTCGATCAAAAAGTCTATCAAACCTCGTTTGAATGTCCTGAAACTTTGCACACACATCACAAATAACACAACGGACCTACTTTAATTTCTAAAATTCCATTTCGACCCCGATATCAAAATTTTCACTGCCGACCGAAAAATGCCAAATTTCCAATTTCGCCAATTCAAGCCTAAATCTACCACAGACCTCCAAAATACATTCCGGACGCGCTCCCAAATAAAAAATCACATAACAGAGCTAACCAAATCATAAAATCCAAATTCGAGATCGAATACTAAAAAGTCAAAACTTGATTAAACCTTTCAAATTTAAAGCTTCAAACTGAGAATTGTTCTTCCATATCTATTCTAGTTATCCTGAAAACTAAACCGACAATTTAAATAAGTCATAATACAACAGACGAGGCTAGTCATGCCCGAGAACTGGCAAGTGAAATATAAAAGCTCAAAACAACCGATCGGGTCATTACAATTCTTTGAGCTAGATTATGCTCACTTAATGGATTTGAAGCTAGAAAAGGTCGATTTAAAATAATAAAGCTAGCTCGAGTTGAAAGTAAGTATCTTGCTTAACCTTGACTTGAGGGAATAAATCCTAAAATAGACTTATTTGCTACATGCTATGTGTTTAGGGTTGAATTATACGCGAGGTGACGAGCATATATGCAGATACCGACGTTGTACAATGCTTTGGATAAAGTTAGGTTGTTTATGCCTTATTTGATATATGCTCCACTTCATATACTTTACTTGATTTACTTGTATCATGACTTTCTGCATATCTTCACATGCTAGTATCATATTATAGACATCTCTCTTATACTAGTATTAACATGATAGGATATTTTATGTCATGACTTGTTATTGTATGACTACTCGAGGATCTTATTCATGCAAGAATAATGTTATAGGATTTGTTCCTTTGCTATTTAACATTTTGATTTTCATGTACTTGTGTTACATGGTAGAACATCATAGTCATGTATTGTCTCCTTATATGCATGTTAGCATGTAGATCTGGTTCTCATCATTCATCTTAGACTATTTGGCCATGTGGATTTATGTTCCTATGTTGAGGAATCTATTTTAGGGGTATGAATTCACTCTTATGTTTGAGACATTTATTGGGCATGTTCATTCACATTCCTATATTGAGATATTTATTCGAGTGTATGAATTTACATACTGACTATGTATGGATATGGATCCGTTCATCTGAGTCACCGAATACTAAAATTCATATGGTAGTGCACACACAATGGACACATGAATTTTTATCGGACATATGAATTTATACAGATTTTAGTACCAAATTTGAGTCTTTAACATGTATAGACATTCTAGATTCATGTAGAAACATTCAGGCATATCATCTACATATGCATATTCATGCATTTTAGATTGGCATGGGACTTAATAGTAGATTGTTGGTCACTTGCAGGGTGTTAGATTGATAAAAGTTTGAATCTTTACTACTTGTTACATATTTTTTTATATGCAAATTTGATGCATCTGTACAAGCTTTTGAACTTGTTAACTTAAAAAGAATGCTTATTATCTTTCTCTTTGATTGTGCACCTTATTATTAATATGTGTTTTTCTTGGTTATTTCTTTATTATTGTAAATGCTTATGAACTGTATAGATGTTATAAAGTGAGTATCTTTTGAGTAAAACCTCCTCACTAATTCATTGTGATTAGTCTTGATACTTATTGTGTTCATAGGGTTGATTGTATTCATATTACACTTCTGCACTTTGTGTGCTGATTTTGAAGCTAAGCGATTATGGAGTTCTATAGAAAGCATTTGTCACGATCCCAATTTACCTCCGTAGGATATTGTGATAGCACCTAGTCTGTACGAGTAGGTAATCCTAATAATTAATAATAACTTAACATATATAATTAATAAGTTACTGAAAACAATTGAACAATTGATAAAAACCTTTCCGAAAATAGAATCTCACAATACACACCCCAAAACCAGTGGAACTGAGTGATAAGCTTTATAGAATTCAACTAGAGTACTACTACATCAGTGTCCAAAAGGAAATACAACACTAAATGCGAATAAAAGAAGGTGACTCCGAGGCTTGCGGGCACCAAAACATGCATACCTTGAAGTCTCCGATAAGGCAGCTAGCAGGAAATCTCTAACAATCAGCACGAGCAGACATACCTGGGTCTATACAAAAGAATGTACAGAAACAAAGTATGAGTACACCACAATAGTACTTAGTAAGTATCAAGCCTAACCTCAATAAAGTAGTAACGAGGCTAGGTCTAGACACCTACTAGGATATAAAAAATAATATAAAGTGTAATATGGATATGTAATGGAAAGTGAAGAAACAACTAATACACAAGAAGATGATAGCATGAACTAGTACCAGAAATTCACAATAGAAATAGTATAAAAGAAGCAACTAAAGGGGCTACGATGATCATGTACGGACAATAACTGCTAGGCCAAATAAGAGTGAAACAATAAGATATATTTCATACGATTAAAATCAGGCCTACCTAATTTTACTATTTGATCGTGACCAGGGATTTGCATCGAGGGTTAGCCTCGTAGTGGAACAAATCAAAGAGACGAAGACAAGGTACTGAGTTTGAGAATCGAGGTGCCTACCGAGATCGAGGCTGGCAGCGATCGAGATCAAAAGAGAAGACTTCGAATAAAGCACAATAACAGGAAAGCGATATATACGTGACTGGTCGAAGATGATGACAGAAATCTCAGAACAAATCAAATCAAAGGTAGTTGTGTAGGCTAATCATAGAATTTACTTCCGTAATTAGAATTGTACCATAGATAGGATTCTTCTACTATATAAAGAGGGTCTTAATCCTTTTGTAAGCACCTTACACTCTGAGATATAAAAACAGTATAATGCCTTTTCTATAGTTCCTATTCTTCTTTATCAACTTGTCATATATTAACTATTCCTACTCAAATTAGTTTGAGGGTATTCAAGTTCGAGGGCTGAATTCCATTCAAACACTAGTTTGCTTTATATCATTGTTAATTTCCATTATTACTCTTTACATTTATCAATTGGTATTAGGTGAAATAACGTGTCCTTAAAACCACATTGCAAGTTTAATTGTTATCCAATTTTAAGGGTAAACATATATTGCCACCAAAACACTTTGCAATATGAAATAAATAACATGATTCATAGAGAGGTACCACCTCGTGTATAATAAAATAAAAAACAAGGTACCGCCTCATATAATCAAGAATCAGAATTGAGGTATCGCCTCATATTCACTTTTCTTATACCGCCGTGTGAGCCTTACATTTGAAAATACGTTTTGAAAACAGTTTTTCCAAAATAGCTATATGCACTTTAGCCCACCTTATGATGCCTCATAGCTTCACCTAGTTCCCTTACAAGCAACATGCATATAAGTTTCACCTTCTACTGCCACATGCACATCAGCCCCAAGCATTATACCGTCGCATGCATGTCAATATCATATCACAATAACAGTTTGCACCATAAGTGCTCATATATTGAAACTTGCCAACAACAGGAATAATACCAATATTTCTACAATAGCCCATGGCTCCATCACAACGTATAAAAAAAATACTAACAACAACAATGGATGAAAAATGCTCAATAAGATAGATGTTTCAACAATAACCAACATCGCCTCAACGTATTAACGACTTTCAGAGCTTAAACATCAAATAACTAAACAATGACAAAAATAACGTATAAGCACAATATTAGATAAGAATAACTCACAATAAAAGAGATAATATTCAACAATGAGTCTCAAATAATGGAAATCAACAATTAAAGGGATAACATGAACAATTACTTCAAGTAAGAAAAATCAATAAGAAAAACGATAACATGGACAATAACTTCAAACAATGAAAATTAAAAATGAATAGATAGTATGCAATAGTAAAAGAGGCAACAATTTCAACTAAAGCATGGGAGCAATTTAGAAAGTAGGATATAGAGCAAGTACTAAACAAGTAAACTAAGACATGTAAGGATAGTCTAACACAATTAAGGATAAATTGACTATAAGAATTTAGAACATGATATGTCACTTCAATTAAGGCATAGGAATAGTCTAAGTATCCTAAACCGGTTGAATACCACGCACAACCCGTGTACCCACTCACCACCTTGCGTATACGAATTTCACTTAGCACAATTGAATCAAACAATACCAATTGTTGATACCCAATTTTCCCCATGTATTTTTATATACTCAAAATAGTCTCAAATGTACATGCATATATAAGCATGCCCAAGAATTTTGGTATTTTTTCCTTATTTTTTAAAGATTTTAAAAGCAATTTATTATCCAATTTAGCAGTACAAAACCAATAATTATCCCAAAAAATTATCTTTTTTGTGATTAACCTATTTTATTCTCATATTTATATTAAGATATAATTAAGATATTTTTTGCATATTTTTTACGTATTTGTTTGGTATTTTTAAAGCTAAGTTGCATATAATTGCTATTATAGCTTATTTTACGATTAGCAGGATTTTACAATTGTAAAATAATTTTCAATATTTTTAGATTAATATTTATACGTTACTAATTAGTCCAGTACCTTTAATTTGTTTTAAAATCTTTTTTAACTACTTTATAAAAAATAAAAGAGGGAAAATTTGTTATTTAACAAACAGCCCTTTATTATTTCAATCCTAGCCAATTTAACCACACCACTGTCAGATTGAATTGGCTCGATACCCAATTAAAACACCCCAGCCCAATCCCTAATATAACCCAGCCCAACCCCGATTTAATCTGAGTCGTTGATCAAATAAGATCAACAGCCCAGATTACCTTTCCTTAATTAAAATTCTAACTACCCCCCCTGACCCACCATTCTTCACCGTCTCTCATCTCTATACTCTCTCTCTCTCTATCTCTCGTCTCTTCTAGAGACTTCTATCTCTTACCCTTCTCCGACGAATCCCTTCATCTTCTCAGGTGACCTTCTCCACCTGAGACCATGGATTCCTCACCTTTTGCCTCGTATGGTTCTCTCATGCCGGTAAATGTCATTCCTAAGGCCCTCGAAGGGCGAGGACCCGTCTACTCACACCCATGGTGCTCCTGTTTGCTTCAAGCCTCCGAAGTTTGATTTCAAGTGAGACCTATGACCTTTGAGGCTCGAGCCAGTAACGTTTGAGGTTCTTCTTATCTTCTCTAAGGTTTTCTTTGAAACCCTAATATTTGGAACCTTCGATTCCTTTAAATTTACAGTATATCTATGCATATTACGAGTTATTATGATGTTTCCTTTAAAAAACTTTCAATTTTTGTGAGCGGACCCTCACTTTTAACTAGGGTTCTGAAACCCTTTCTCAAAATGGTTTTGTTTATCGATTTTTAACATTATCTCATGATTTTCCCTCATATTTACCATTGCTGAAGTCTTTTCATTGTGATTGGATCAGTATATGTGTTTGATTATCACGAATGGCTTGAAATTCTAGTGATTCTACTCTGTTTTTCCCATTAGGGTTTATGGCTCTTCGTCTCATTTCCATGCATTATGTCTACTCTGTTGATTCATACTATTATCTGTGTGAAACCCTAATTTTTAGACTTAGAACCCTGAAAGAAGCTCTTTTTTCCTGTGTGCTTGCATATGCGTTCATGTTTCACTAATCTTTACCCTATGTTGTTTGTCTTTCTTCCATCCATGACTCACATGACTCCTAATGCTATATACTAGTGTTTCTGATTTTCGTCTAATGTGTGTTTACTCCCTTTAAATCAATATTAATTTACCACTTTGAATCCTTGAATGATTGTGACTAGTACTTTAGTGATTTTGTGTATTTTCCTTTAACCATGATACTTGCCTTAGAACTCTTTGCTGATTTTATGTATTTTCCTTTAACTGTGATACTTGCCTTAACACTCTTCACTGATTTTTTGAATTTCCTTACTTGTTGACATCTCCCTTAACTGATAACCGATTCCCTGCGATACTAGGGGATCTCTTACTAATTTTCAAAATGATACTCTACCTTAGTTTATGTGCAAGCATGTCGCCAATTGATTCTTACTTTCCTTAATTCATATGTTCTATACTTGGTCCTAATCACACGCCTTATTCTTTACTACTCTATGTACAATTGAAATTAGTCTTTCAATTAGTCTCTTTCCTTATTTGTCACCTTGGTAGCCATTTGAACTAGGACTCCCTAATTAAAGGGGAGTACTTACATTGATTGTGATTCTGATTGTATTTACTTCTATAATTACACTACACTTTACTTCTTACCTTATTTTCTACTCATTTTTAGAACTAAAAATATACTACCCTTTCATTAACAAAGAACATCACATCAGGAAAAAACTCTCAATTCTACATTCTCTTGTGCTATTTCTCTCTTTCTCTTTTTGTTCTATTGGTGTTCTCTGCTCTTGCCTACTATTAGCCGGCTGTAAGCCAAGGCTAAAATTGTGTTATCACTTTGTCTTTGCATCCTTCTCTTGATCTTTTACTGGTATGTCCTAGTTTCAATTCAAAGCTCCAACAATAATGTGATTCTCTATTTGTTTCATTTCTTACTGTTTCTATTTTGCTTCTATTTGTGGTTCTCTTGCAAAATCTGTAATTAAAATGTATTACTAACATGCTATTATGTCTTCCCTTCCCTTTGGATTAGTATACCCCCTTTATGTGTGTTTCCAAGCATGACTTGCATACTTATCCCAAATCCCTATTACCCCTCTATGTGGTTGTTCTTCACATCTATTTTTTTCCTATGACTATGCCTGAAAGTGTTTGAGCTAGTCCTAGACCTTTGCTGGGTTACAGTTTTTGTCCTATGTGTCCCTAACCCCCACTATCCCTGTTTGTGTTTGCTGGACCAGTCTTGGTTCCGTGGTCTTTGGCTGTGTATGAATCTGCCTTTGGAGGTGTTTGTTGTTTATTACTCTATTCTGCTTTTCAAAAGAACTATTTTTTTACTAAACAGACTCTCTTTGTTTTTACGAAATATTTTAAGTGAAATTCCTTTCAACACTGTCAAAACATTTTCGAACTCTCTTGCACTTCACTTCATTCCTAGATACTTAAGTCCCACCCCCGCAGTGTGAGCACTGCTTTGGGGACCTCCTGAGTACCATCTGAACTCTGACACACTGAGGCTGGTATTTCCACACTGCACATGTTTAACTTCTAGTTACTAAGTCTGGGCGTGAGCATGGCCCAAGAACCCTCGAGGTCCTTAGGGAACTTTGGCACGCCCAAGCTATGAAAGGCTATTTTGGCAGTAAAGTTTGAAGGATTTGGACCTATTGAAGGCTCCCTATAGAATAACTTCTTTTTTATTTAATTTAGATACTACTGGTTTGTAAGAATTTGTAAATGAATGATTGGGGCTGAATAGTGAATATGGGGGAGGGGTATGCATGTTTATGTTTTTATTTACCTATTTGCACAATAGATAATCTGCTTAGGACATGCATTTTATATGTTAGAAATCCTATTTTAGGTTTTTTAGTCTTAGTATATTATTGTACTCACTTCGTAATCTTAATTATTAACAAATTGTCATTACTGCATTGGCATAGTAGAGATCATATTTTACGAACTCTTCTGTGCATTAGACATCTTGTTGCTTAGAGCTTTATACTTATCTAGATTGCAATTGTCAAAACACCTATTAGCATGCTTAATCCAATAATACATATACTATGCATGTCCTTTCTTTTTAAATCAGAATCAAATATCCATGTCCACTATTTAAGACAATCAGACAATGTATATGACGCCTAGGCAAAATTTAGGCATAATAAGAATTGATTAATCATGTGGTTACCATTTTAAGACTAATTAGGCTCTTTTAATCTTGAACTCCGCTGCTCTCATTCTTATTTTGATTATCTGAACTTCACTCTATTTTACTAAACTCTCGCCCTACTTTGAAATGATCTCGAAATTGTGTATTTGTTCTACTATGTTTTCTACTAGGTTACCCTTTTCTGCCCAGAATCGTGCTATTATTTTCAAAATATTTATCCTACGTCCCGTCAAGATAATGTATCCCCATTCCATTACTCTATTTACAAAGAATGTTTTAACGATTTTATCTATATTTTTACTAACTCCTAAATTGTTGTATAATTCTAAATCCTACTACTGTCCTAAGTCGTACTTCTGAAAACCGAGCATTTTTTCAAATCACTTAGTCTTAATTAAGCTTCTGCTTTCACTGAAACTCACTATTTTATTTCAACATTCCTGCTTTTAAAACTCTTTTCCTTGAGACCTTAAATGTGTTTGAGACGTGCTAATTATATGCTCACTTGTGGAGGGATCTGTGAGCCTCCATGTGCCTTTGTATGTTTCCCTTATGTGCAGTCCTATTTGTTATGTATGTCGCTTAGCATTTTTGCCTTTAAATTTAAGGGTTCAAACAAGTCCCTACCACGTAGGAATAGTGGTCCTAAATAACCTTTAGGACTTTTAGGATGGGACGGGTAATAGCACGCAATAAATATTTGTGACTAACTCACGCGTTTAATAACCTTTATGGGGTGGAAAGGACAGAATACGGATATGATGACCACGCGATAACACCACGTGTATAAATAGTTACCGGGTGTTGTGTGGGGTGATCCGTATTGATTATAAACCTAGGACCCCCCTTTCTCTTTATTTGTTTTTTTCATATATTGTTTAAATCTTTTCTTTAAGTTTCTGCCCTCTTCATCTCTCCTCAAATTTTGATTTACTTGCAACGTTATGTGAAAACTCCCTCTATTTGAACCCTTATTTGCTTACTTGTTAAGTGAAGTCACAATTGTAACATGGTCGGGAACCACACTAGTAGATCTTGGGGGGTGCCTAACACCTTCCCCTTGAGATAATTTCTAGCCCTTACCCAAACTCTGGTTTTCAAACTCAAAAATCCTTTTTTGTGTCCTAATTTCCTTAATCATTAGGTGGCGACTCTTCGAATTCCAAAAGGGAAAAGAGTTGTCCTCCCGAATGTCGTAAACCCGATTTCGCCTTCAAGGAGAAAAAGGGGGCATCGACACCAATTCTATAGGGAAGTTACCCCACACGAAGTTAGGCAAGACACTTACCTCATCTAGGCCAATTCAACACTCGAAAATAGCTTTTCCCTTAAAATCCGCCTCCACACACCTCAAATCAAACCACAATCGACTCAATATCATCAAAAAATGCTAGTGAATCCAATTGCAATAAATAAAGTTATGATCTTTATACTTTTCCTAAAAAGTCAGTAAAAGTCAACCAATGGCTTGCCCGGTCAAAACCCAGACCCAATGGTAGATTCCATCTACCCATGACCACACGAGTTGATACATGTGATTAGTTTCAAAATATGAGTCCAAATCGACTCTCAAACCCAATTTCTTATACTTCAAAAACTTGACAAATTTTCATCAATTTTCATTTTGATTCACATGATTTTGATATTAAAATCTTAGATATGTTGATCCATATGATTAGAAATAGTTTAGAATCACCTACCCAAGTTTTGTAGGTGAAAATCCCCTCTCTAAATCGCCTCCTATCGAGACTAGGGTTCAAAAATGAGAGAATGAGTTAAAAATACCATTCCTCAGCTATTTGTACAACCGCTAATGTGACCTAGGGTTTGTAATTACACACCACAAATACGAAGAATCACTAGCAAAAGCAAAGACGTTCCATTTCTAGTGTCATCAAAATTGCGATGAAAGGTTCGCAATTTTGAACCTTGGACCTCCGCAAATGCACACCAGCTCTCCACCAGGTACCTATCGCAAATGCGAACACTGGGTTCTCAAATGCGAACCCTATAGACTTGGCATAATATCGCAATTGCAATCCAAAAAGTCACAAATACGAGATTAGAGCCACCTGTGCAAAACAAAAAAATCAGTTACTTAAACTCTAACAACCCTCTGCTAAGCGTATAAAACTTACCCGAGCCCTCGAGGCTCCAGACTAATTATCCACACAAGTCTAAAAATATCATACGAACTCGGTCATGCGATCAATACACAAAAATAATATCTAAAACTACAAATTGAACCCTAAAAGCATGAATTTCAAAAAAAAATCAAAAACTTCTAGAATTACAACTAAGCGTTCGAATTCTATCAACTCAATTCCAAACGACATAAAATTTTGCAAACAAGTTCGAAATGCAATAACGGACCTATTTCAAGTCCCAAAATAAAATTCTGAGCTCTATATCTAAAATTCAACCTACGGTCGAACTTCTCAATTTTATATATACCAAATTTCATCAAATCAACTCAAATCAACCTACGAAATTCCAAAATCAATTTCGGTTATATTCCCAAGTATGAAAAAATGGTACAAAGCTATATGAGTCATAAAAATATAGTTCCAATGTCTTTTTCACAAAAGTCAAAGTTTGGTCAATATTTTTAAATTAAAGATTCTAAGTAGAGAATCAAGGGTCAAAATGAACCTGAAAGCTTCCCGGTATAAAATTAATCAACCCAGCAATTCATAAAAGCATAAACATACATGTGTGAAGCAATAAAAGGGGTAACAACACGTAACTACACAAAATGACCGCTCTGGTAGTTACATTCTCCCCCTCATAAAACAAACATTCATCCGCAAAAATTCATAAGGGCTTACCTAAAGTGGTGAATAGATGAGGACCATGAATACGCATGATGTGCTCGATCTCCTAGGTTGCCTCCCATATCGGGTGGCACCTCCATTGAAACTTCATTGAAGAAATATCCTTTTATCTCAACTTTCGAATCTGCCAGTCCAAGATAGCCACAGGCTCCTCAATGTAAGTCAAATCCTTGTCCAATGGACTATGCTGAAGTCTAGAACATGAGACGCATCACCATAATGCTTACGAAGCATAAAGACATAGAACACCGATGTACAATTGATAAACAAGGTGGCAAGGCAAGCTTGTAGGCCACCTCTCGAATCCTCTCAAGGATCGCAAAATATCTGATATACCTAGGGCTCAACTTGCCTCTCTTATCGAACCTCATCACACCCTTCATGGGTGAAACCCGGAGCAAGACTCGCTCTCCAACCATGAATGAAATAATGTGAACCTTCTGATCCGCATAACTCTTCTATGTAGATTGAGCTACACGGAGTCGATCCTAGGTCATCTTGACCTTATCCAAAGCATCTCAAACCAGATCCGTGCCTAATAACTTTGCCTCTCCCGGATAAAACCACCCAATTGGAGAACGACTCCATCTCCCATATATAGCCTCATACGTAGCCATCTAAATACTCGACTGGTAGCTGTTATTGTAGGCAAACTCTACAAGTGGCCAGAACTGATCCTAAGTGACCCCAAAATTAATAAGACAGGCGCGAAGCATATTTTGTAATATTTGGATAGTGCGCTTGGACTGTTTGTCTGTTTGAGGGTAAAATGATATATTTAACCCAACCTGTGTCGCTACCTCACACTATACATCCTTCAAGAAATGCAATGTGAAATACATATATCGGTTAGAAATTATAGATACCAGTATGCCATGAAGTCGGACAATCTTGCAGATATAAACTTGAGCCAGTTGCTCTGAAGAATAGGTAGTCACTACCAAAATGAAATGAGCTGACTTGGTCAAACTGTCCATAATCACCCATACCACGTACAAACTTTTTCTAAGTCTGTGGGAGCCCAACAAGGAAGTCCATGGTGACACAATCTCATTTCCACTCAGGAATCTCAACCCGCTAAAGTAAACCACCTGGCCGCTGATGCTCATACTTCACCTGATGACAATTTACGCACCAAGCTACATACTCTACTATGTCTTTCTTCACCCTCCTCCACCAATAGTGCTACCTCAAGTCCTGATATATCTTAGCGGTACTCGAATGAATGGAGCACAACAAAATATGGGCCTCCTGAAAATCAACTCACACAAACCATCTACATTGGGCACACATAACTGGCCGTGCATCCGTAACACACTGTTATCCCGAATATTCACCTCCTTGGCATCACCATGTTAAACTGTGTCCATGAGGACAAGTAGGTGGGGGTCTTCACACTAACGCTCGCTGATACGGTCATATAGAGAAGGCCATGAAATCATGCAGGAAAGAACTCGACTAGGCCCCAAAACATCAAATCTAACAAACTGGTTTGCTAAGGCCTAAACCTCTAGTGCTAATGGCCTCTCTGCTGCCAGCAATATGCAAAACTATCCAAACTCTCTGCCTTTTGACTCAAGGCATCGACTACTATATTGTCTTTCTTGGGATGATATATAATTGTAATATGGTAGTCCTTAAGTAACTCTAACAACCTCCACTAACACAAGTTAAGATCTTTCTATTTGAACATATGTTGTAGACTCCGGTGGTCGGTAAACACCTTACAAGGAACTCCATACAAATAATGCTTCTAGATATTCAATGCATGAATAATGGATGCCAAATCTAAATAGTGGATTGGATAATTCTTCTCATGGGTCTTCAGCTATCGAGATTCAGAGTCAATCACCTTATCGTGTTTCATCTATACCGCACCAAGGCCAACACGTTACATATCATAATACACAGTATAGATGTCGAGCCCTTAGGTAACACCAATACTAGGTTTATAGTTAAAGTAGTCTTGAGCTTTTGAAAGCTCGCCTCACACTCCTTGGTCCATCTGAAAGGAGCATCCTTCTGGTTCAATCTGGTCATAGGTTTAATAATAGATGAGAATCCCTTTATGAAACAACGATAACACTTGGACAAACCAAGGAAACTCTGGATTTCAATAGCTGAATATGGTCTGGGCCAACTCTGCAGCACATCAATTTTCTTCAGATCTACCTTGATCCCTTTTGGAACATTCAGAACACGTTTTGAATACGTAATTTTTGACACTTTGCTTATTCGTTATACATATTGAACATATATATTTCAACACTAGCTTATTCAGAATAGCCAGTCTTATATTGAACAACTCGGTACATACATAAATTTCATCAACAACGTGGGATTCAATTCTAAGGGAAAAGATTAGCCAACATACCTTAAATACACCCTTAGTGAAATCACAATGATCCAATACACTAAGAAACTTTAATATACAATAACAACATCCAGTGGAACCAATATTAGTAGCAATTGTCATAATTTAGGTCATATAGGCACTTTATCAAACACCTAGCATAAATCTTTACATCTCATAAGGATAGAATTAGTTCATCCAACCATAACCATTTACCAACAATTATCCCACCATCATTATTAAACATTTTATAACTTACAACATCACATGCATGACCATCCATCCTCACCCAACTAACAAAGTTTCATCAAATAACTATCTTTCAATCTCTACAATGGTTATGTATTTAAATTGGGGAATTATAGCTTCCAATCACCATCCCATAAGTCCAAATACTTAATTCATACTCATATTCCCATAATAAATCTATCCATATAAGTCTAAAGGTGTAGGATTACCTTTTGGAATATATCTTGCAAAATCCTCCTTTTGAGTTCTTGAAAAAATTTCTTGAAAACTTAAGGATCTCATTTGTAAATTTCATCAATACTAGTGTAGAAATGATGGGATTTCATACCAAAATAATGGCGATTACTTTCCTTGAAGAAGAGAGGAGTTTTTTAATCTTGAGAGAGTGAAGAAGAGCTCCAAAATTCGTCCAAGTGATGTGGGGGAAATTAACCCCCAAAGTGAGTACTTAAAAGAAAAACTTCAGGTGGGGGTAGCATGCCAGTACCAGCTCCAAATGCCTATACTTCACTAGTTTTCAAAATTATTGAGAGGTTTGGTGTGCCACAATCTGCGCGTTGCACTGTCCCTAACATGCTCCCATTTAATTTTTTTTCCTTTTCTTGTTTATACACTTACCCTCAATTGATACCTTGTTATGATATAGACCTGAATCGACTTCCAAACCTTTCATATAAGTATGAACCATGCTTATATAATAACATTCTTTCCATTTAATATATCTAACTTGTTACACACAAACTCTTCCCATTCACAAAACTTCTTAATATGTTCCAACACACCTCAAACATATATTTTCATTTCAAAATAATGTGGTTCTATCCCTTAGGTAATACTCGATTATGTTATTCCAAAATACTGCTGGTGCAATTTTAAATCTTAAATCATTTGGAAATTTTAGCGGGGCCTTACGTTCTCCCCATTTTGGATATGTCATCCTCGAATGAGGGTCAAGATTTGCCATTAGCATCCAAATGTGACCCAATTGTTACTTCACGTTCTTCTTGCAACTTCCTATCCATCTTGTCTTGCATCTCTTGACGCACAATATTCATAAAAAAAGACACGCTGGCCTCTATATTTGCATGTTGCATGTTACTCTTTTTAAGAGTCTTCTTTCTGTATCCCTTTCCACGAACATAGCTTATTCTCTGGCCATGAACGGAGGATAAACCTCATATATAGTGATGTGAAGTTCTCTTCAAAATAATCACTAGCATCTTCTTTAATAGCCGCATTACTTTTTGGCGACATTCCCCTTTTAATTTTGTAGATGAAAAGTGTTCTTCTTCTACCTCTGATCAAGCTGTAAAAGTACTTGGAGTTGGCATCCCATTCTTTGGACCATTGTATTAGTGTCTTCTACTTCAACACTTCCTTCTCAAGTTTCAGGTGTTTAGTGTACTGAGCTTGAAGTTCATGTAACATAGTCCTATCAGCTGGATCATTGGTACCAATCCAATTCTCCTCTACTAGCTTTTATCTTTTGTTCATACTCCTTTGGTTTCTGAAAGATGTCCCCATATTGTTGTCTACACCATTTACTCAAAGCAGTTGAAAAGGCTTTAAGTTTTTGGTTAAAGACCAACATAGGATTACCTATAAACTACATGCTCTACACCACATTAGAATCTCTCTAGAATCAATTTAAAACCAAGGAACTCAAATTTTGATTATAGAAGGATCCTAATGAGGTAATTAGCCTTAGTATCTCATGTACACACTCAATTTTTCTCTAAAATAGGGATATGCTCCTTTGTCCAACTTATAGACGAAGAGAGTCAAATTATGTTTGTGAATCCGTTTATGGTTTCCTTCATGATCTCTTGAGTCCATATGATGTTGCCACATGTGTTATGCCTCATACATGCTTACATTGATTATGTTGGGATGGGTATAGACCATGATACCATCGAGACCTATTGATTATATGGTGGAGGGAGATAGCCCATAACAGTAGGGCCTATTAATTATATATTTACCAGTTGGGAGGATATCACCCATAAGGCCAGTCAGGCATGTTATATACGCATATATAGCTACAATTTGCATTGCAGGACTATATATTAGGCTAGTTCAAATGTAAATTTACCTGATTAGGGGGAGCTCATAATGCAAGGCGAGTACCATTTTAGATATTAGTTCAATTTCAGCACAATTTCAGCTTAAACTTCAGTTTTGTTCAAGATCAGTTGCTAGTTTAGACTCTTGTTTGGCTTATAGCTTATACTCAGATTTCCATCTTATAGTCACACTTTATTATGCTTTACAACCCTATATACTTTGTACATATGGTACTCATGTCCCTTTTGGGGCTCTACGTTTAATGTCGCATAGGTACAAATAGATCAGCGCTTCAGCAATATCAGTAGGCCATCTACAAGATGTTGGAGTCACTCAACTTACTCTTGGAGTTTCTTATCACTTGATATATGTACAGTCAACTAGTTTGTGTATAGCAAGGCCCGGCCCATCTAGTTCTTGTTCAGTTTAGCACTCCTATAGACCTGTAGATATGCACATGTATTGTCAGTATAATTTTATATTCTAGCTTGTATTAGCCTTGTCATCTTTCAAAATGGTATAGTTCTTATGAGCTATGCTTATGCTTGTTCAGTTTATCAGTTTATATTCATGATTAGTTGAATATCACCAGGTTTAGTGATGATCAACACTTAGTGTTAGTTATCCATTGCATGCCTAGGTTGGTTCATGATATAATGGCCTAAACTAGAAGGATTATAAGCCAAGCCGCTCTCAAGTCTACATCTTAGGCTATCCAAAATAGTTCTGTAGGTTTAGATAATCAAAAGAAGAGGGAAGAGGGTGCCATGATAGATTCAAGTTTAATGGGGGCTTAGTGGGCCTTAACCACTCATATATATAGCCTAGAACCCCACAACATTACTACCCTCACCAAGACATTTCTTATGGCTGGCCTCACACAGTATGTAATGATGAATGCACAACCTTATGTGCAGCCTCAAAAGCAGCAAATAAGAGCTCCACACCTAGTAATCCCCTTCCACAAAAACCCAATTATCAATCCACATACAGACCTTGCCCTCAATCAAATATTCCCCAATATAACCCTCGTCAAAGGGAACCTCCAATAAGGAACCATTTTACCCATACTAGGGAATCATATTCAAGTTTTTTTTTTAAATTAACCAAGTTGGATTTATTGCCACTCGTGGTAGCAAATCAGTAGAACCCCGAGTCTCTCTCTTACAGAGTAGATGGAAGGTGCAAATACAACTCAAGGGAAGTGGGGCATGACACGGATGACTATTCGACCCTCAAAAGAGTAATAGAAGACCTGTTTGTGGTCAAGCACATAGTTATTAGGCAAGAGGAATACTCGAATGTGAAAAATAACCCTTTTTCTACCCACAATAATGGACCGGTAATTTGCATGATCTACGATGATCGAGAAATTGATCCGGCATATAAAACCATCATATCAATTGCTACGCTCGGGGATAAATTAGAACTGATTTCCAAGTTTGAGAAAAAGGAAACCCCGACCTGTCTAATTTCTAAAACAAACAGTGTTAGTAAGAAAATTTGTATTTTATGACCGGAAGGTATCATACAAGGAAAAAATCATTCTAAACATCCTCAAGTAGCATGACAAAGAGAAAATCACATTGAGCATGCCAAAAGTATATGTGTTTGGGAGGCCACCGGGGATTGCGCGCAGTCCAAAAATGCTAGAAAGTCTGGTAGAGCAAGTGAAAATTAGCCATGCACCTCAAATCCCAATAAAATATACCAAAATTGTCCCTTTAAACTACAATAAAACCGTTGTCACTTAAAAGGGGAAAAAGGTCACAGAGGATGTCAATGAAATGACTAGACCTGGGAGATACGATACTATGAAAGAGTTGAAGAAATCTAATAAATGAAGAAGCTAAGGATTTCTTTAAGAAAATAAAAGCTCCCAAGAATTCCATAGTGGATCAAGACAAGAAGATTGGCACAAATCTCCTTCTTATCTCTGTTGTAGTTTGGACGAACACCAAAAAGTATTGGTAAAAAACTTAGACGAAATTATGTTCTTGACACAACAACGGTGGGTAATTGGAAAGAATGTCTGAGATATTCTTCAAGACGAACAAATTATCCTTCAGTGACGGTGAGTTGCAAATTGATGGAGCAGGGCACTACTGAGCTCTTCATTAAACTGTTAAGTGTAAGGGGTATTATGTGAAGAGCATCATGCTTGATGGCATTTTTCCTCTCTCTACACTCTAAAGGCTGAAGAACAACACGGACAAGATCCATGCTAACAATATTTATGTAGGTGATTTTGATGGAATAAAGAGGGATACTATTGGAGAGATCAATCTTGTTTTGACTATTGGGTCGTGGACTTCCAGAAAAAATTTCAAGTCTTTGACATGGAAACATCGTACAATTTCCTATTGGAGAGACCCTAGATTCATGCTGCTAGAGCTATCCCCTCCACACTTTATCAGATGATCAAGTTTGAACATGACAACCAATTGATTGTTGTCCCCGGGAAAGATGAACATTCGATCTACCAGGACCAATCAATCCTGTGTCTTGACGTAATACAAGGTAGTGAGTCTATCGACTACCACGATTTTAAAATAGTTATCGTCGATAGGTGTGAGAAAGGGATCCCCACTTCTTCACATGTTTGTCTGTAAAACTTTTTATGGTAGCGACACAAATTCTAAAGAATGGGTATAAGTTTGGGAAAGGATTGGGAGCATCATTGATGTGCATCATTGAATCCATCATGGAAACCAAGAATGAAGGAATATTTGGACTTTGTTTCAAGCCCACCTCAACTGATAAGAAATAGAGCATGTCACAAAGTAAATAGATGGGTTCTTCCAAAGGCCATTCCGCATATTTCACAATCCCCCATCAGGCCAAAATACGACAAGGAGGTAGAAGTCTTCACAACTGAAGAGACAACAAGCTATGTGAAGGGTTGAACGAAATATAGTGAGAATCCAACATTGTCCAGATAAGGGAACGTGCAAACCATTCAGAAGTGCAATATTTGGGCCCAACATTGAGTTTAAAAAATTGAGAGACTACCCCCTTACCTGTCAATAGGGAGTCATAGTAGTCTGTCTTGCCGTCATTTCTAAATTTGGATTATTTCAGGGTGTAATCCGAATGTATTAAAAGATTTGTTTTATTATTTGATGAAAACTCTTATATCTTTCAATTTAATGAAAGGAAATCAATATTTCATTATCGAAGAATATTTCTTTTATTTTTCCTGATCTTGTTAATTTCTTATCTTTTTTCAGTTTTGTTAATGCGAACTTTAATAACATGAGATGCTTGCAGAATTCATGCCCAGATCCTAAAACACTGTGTAACTTCGAAATAATGAATCTAGAAGAAGAATATGATGAAGATGAGCCCTATAGGGAAATGAATATAGAATTGGGATGCAAGGACCCGACCAGTCATTTCGGGAGTTATAGTCTCGTTCCCCCATTTTTTGCTTCTTATGTGTTCTTAAGATGTATTATGTCTTACCGAGTTGGTTGGCTAGGTTCGGGAGAGATTTTAGAGTGAATTGAGACACTTAGTCTCTTATTTGAAAGCTTAAGCTAGAAAAAGATGACCGGATGTTGACTTATATTTAAAAGACATTGGATTTGAATTTTAATGGTTTCGTTAGCTCTAGTAGGTGATTTTGGAGTTAGGAGCCCAATTAGATTGTGTTTTGGAGGTCTGTAGTAGAATTAGGCTTGAAATGCCGAAAGTTGGAATTTTGGAAAGTTTGATTGGGGCGTAATTTTTTATATCGATTTCGGATTGGATTTGCATAAGTTGGAATAGGTCCGTGGTATCATTTATGGCTTGTGTGCTAAATTTGAGGCCAATCGGGCATGGTTTGATAGGTTTTGACGTCGTTTGTTGAATTTGGAAATTTTAAAGTTCATTAAGCTTAAATCCATGTGTAATTCGTGTTTTTGATGTTGTTTCAGGTGATTTGAGGATTTGACTAAGTTCATATGATATTTTGGAACTTTTTGCTAATTTGGTTGAGGTCCCGAGGGCCTCCGAGTGATTTTAGATGGTTAACGGCTTGATTTTGATTTGAGGAAGCAACTGAAGTGCTACTACTACTGGTGTAACCGCACATGTGGAGCAGGCACGGCAGGTGCGATCCTGTAGAAGTGTGGTAAGGACCACATAGGCAGCCAAGGATGAGATGGGTAGAGGTCGTAGGTGCGAAGACTTTCCCGCACATGCGATAGTCGCAGAAGCGGGCATAAGGGCGTAGATGCGAGGTTTATCTATAGGTGCGATGTGGCTTTTGCACCTGCGATTTGCACAGATGCAGTGGCTTAAGTGACTTTCCGTAAAAGCAGAGTTTTGATCGCAGATGCGGCTATGCATATGCGGATATAGAGTCGCAGGTGTGAAAAGCCTGGGCAGAACATATATAAACGGGACTTCAAGATGTTTCACAATTTTCAAATTTTGGAACTCGAATTTTGGAGGATTTTTAGGAGGAATTCGAAGTGATTACTGAGTTAAGCGCCTTGTGCCTATTTATCTTTTATAATGGTGTTTCCCCACCAATTTTACACCTAGTTGGGGAGTTTTAAAAAGGTGGAATTTGGGAGATTAGGACTTGAGAATTGGAAAGTGAATTTTGGGGATTCGGAGGGGAAAATGGTGCAGATTTTGATAAATATAGTGTTGTTAGACTCGTGAGAGAATGGGATTTTGGGTTTTGAGACTTTTGTCGAATTTTGAGATGTGGGATCGCAGGCTGGGATTGAGCTAATTTTCAAAATTTTGCTATAATTTACTACTTTTCTTGTGGAATTGATTCATTTAGCCTTTAATGATTATGTTGTACTACTCGTGGCTAGATTCGGGATATTTGGAGACAGAATTGAGAGGCAAAGGCATATCAGAGTAGAGATTTTCTCGGTTTGAGGTAAATAACACTTTTATACTTGGTTCCGAGGGTTCAAAACCCCAAATTATATGATATGTGATTAGTATTGGGGTGACGCACATGCCAAGTGATGGGCGTGCGGTCGTGAAACATGAGAATGGTGAACTGGTTGATTCCATAGCACTCTATAGTGACTCTATCTTGTTGATATCTGTTTTTTCATTGCGTGATAAAGTATTTGAGTTGTCAATCATGCTAGATATCATGTCTAGGTTTTATGTCGGTACTATTGGGACCCATAGTGGTCATTTCTTGTTGTCATCTCGCTGATTTACATGATACTTTGTACTCAGTCATGTACATTCATTTCATATCATATCTCAGTCTCCGTTGTTATTTATTGATACATCATGTCATTATCTGGGCTAGTGTTTCATTACATTGTGAGCCCGTGAGTGAGATTATATAGATTGATGATTGAGTGAGTCTGAGAGCGTGATTATGAGTGACAGTTGTGTGATCGGACTATACGACGCAACAGTTATATTGATTTGCGATAGTGCTTGGGCTGTAGGAGCCCCTCCGGAGAATGTACACTTCCCTAGTGAGCGCAATTGATATTATTGAGGGATCAATCTTCCCTGGACATGGATCTTGTCCGATGCACTTGATACCCGGAGATGGATCTTCTCCACAAGGATAGATTAGCCTTCCTCGGTATTTGGTGACTTATAGTCAGTGATATATATGTTCCAGGATGGATATTCTATGGTCCATTTAGACCATATATAATACCGGGTGATTGAGCATTTGAGAGTGTGAGCACATGAGGCTGACAGCATGGTGCAAACATAGAGCATGTCCATTAACATGTAGAGATAGCAGAGTTATATTCTTTTACAGTTTGGACCTATTTTACTTTACTACGTTGAGCTGCCTATTTACTTTGAAAACATGCCAACATTTCTGCACAGTTATTTCTATTTTATCTATATCGATTGAGTTTGTCACTACCTTTCAATCTAAAGTTTGGACTCGTTACTTATTGAGTTTGATGTAATCACATTAATCCTTGAACCTCGTGTGTAGATCCAGACGATTCCGGTTACGGCAACTATTGTTAATCGAGGCTTCAGAATTTGGAGACTATCAAGGTAGTTCCAGGGCCTTCACAGGGCTTGACTCTACTTTTTTAGCATTAGTTGTATTTTCAATTATTTCTATAGACACTGTAGTGGAATATATTCTAATTTAGACTCTTATGTACTCGGTGACACCTTGATTTTGGGTTAGATTGTGTCGTATTTTGGCATTTATTATGTATTCTAAAAGGTTTATTTAATTTTAACTTCTTCTATCATTATTTATTTAAAGTTATGTTGTTGTGATGAGTTGTTAAGTAGAGGCTGGACTATTTCCACGATCAGCTTCATCATAACGGTTGATTTTGGGTTATGACAAATTAGTATCAGAGACAAGGATAAATAGGTCTCACATGTCATAAGCAGGTTTAGTAGAGTCTTGCGTATCGGTATGGAGACATATGTACTTATCTTTGAAAGGATGCGGAACCTTTAGGAAACTTCACATTCTTGAATTCTTATCGTGCAAATCTATTAATTCTTGTAACTAAACTTCTGTTATTCTATTCTCTTACAGTTGGTGAGGACACGTGCTACTTGGCAAGATGGACAACCAACAGTGCCACTAGTCGGGGCTACGAGAGGCCGGGGTCGCACTAAAGGCCATTGTAGGGGCAAAGGTGCAGCCTGCACAGTAGCTAGGGTAGCACCCGCAGATCCACCAGCTGCCCCAGTTCAGGATCAGGTTCCAATTATAGATGCACCAGCGAGACCAGCTTAGGCACAAGTTGTGTCCATCGTGATCCCATGCCTTTAGGAGGCCTTAGCTCAGATACTGACTGTGTGCATCAGTCTCGCTCAGGCGGTCTTTGTTTCTACTATAGCAGCCACTTCCTAGGCCGGGAGAGGTACTTAAACTTCCACCACCCGCACACCAGAGTAGGTGATATAGGGAATATCCTAGCCAGTTGTAGCTGCTCAAAATAATGTGGTGCCCGTCACGCTGATCATGAGAAACATAGATTGGAGAGGTTTGGGAACCTCTAACCTCCATCTTTTAACAGTGCAGTGGGAAAGGATGTGCAGGGTTTCTTGGATAAGTGTTAGAGGATCCTCCGTACAACAGGTATTTGGGAAGCGTATGAGAGGCATAGGCCAGTTGGTGTAGTGCCACTCACGTGCCGTAGTCTCGTAGAGTAGAGCTGTGCAAACAATTTGAGAGGTTGCGTCAGGATAATATGACTGTGACGCAGTACGAGATGAGATTTTCTAAGTTAGCCCATCATGCTAATTAGTTGGTTCCCATAGAAAGGGAGAGGATCAGGAGGTTTATTAATGGCCTCACATTCTAGTTTCGGGTTATTACGATTAGAGAAAAGGTGTCTTGCGCTACTTTTGATGAGGTGGTTGACATTGCTCGGGAGATTGAGTCAGTTTGTAGATAGGAAAGGTTGAGAGAGAGGCCAAGAGGTCTTGTGGATCAGGTAGTTTTGATGGTGTTCCTTCTGGAGGTCAGTTTCACCACGACAGGGGTCGTCCCTACAAGCATGCTCAGACGGATCGTCCAATTACCCATGATGCATCATCTGGCCATGGTTCTCACAGTTCATAGTAGGGTCACTCATCTCTCAGTGCCTTCCCAGCTCAGAGTTCGACTCGTGCACCATCAGCTTAGGGTTTATTCATGTAGGGTCCTTCTAGCGGTTATCCCAGTGCTTTGCGTCATATCAAGAGATATTATCCCCGCCTTACGGGAGGTTCATCTCTGTAGAGGAGTCAGCCTTCCATTTCAACACCAGTTACTTTAGTCCCCGCCCACCCAGCTCGGGGTGGAGCTCAGCCAGCTAGGGGTCTCCCTAGAGGGGGAAGGTCAATTAGGTGGGAGTCAGACCCATTTCTATGCACTCCCTGCCAGACTATTTCTGTAGGCATAGTGATCACATGTATTACTTAAGTATGTCACTGAGATGATTTTGTATTATTTGACCCTAGTTCCACCTATTCATATGTATCATCCTAATTTTCTCATTATCTGGATATGCTCCATGAGTCTTTAGTTTTATCTGTTCATGTATCTTCTCCGGTGGGCGATACTATTATTGTGGACCATGTGTATAGGTCGTTTGTAGTGACTACTGGGGGATTGGAGACTAGAATTAATCTTTTCCTACATAGCATGATTGATTTTGACGTGATATTGGGTATGGATTTGTTGTCTCCATGTCATGCTATTTTGGACTATCACGCTCGGCTAGTGATGCTGGCGATGCCGGGATTTCCACAGATTGAGTGGCATGGTTCTTTAGACTATGTTCCCAGTAGAGTGATCTCGTACTCGACGGTCCAACGGTTGGTTGGGAAGGCTTGTTTATCTTATTTAGCCTTTGTGAGGGATATTAGTGCTAAGACCCTTACTATTGCTTTTGTTTCGATAGTGCGAGATTTTATGGATGTATTTCCTGTAGACCTACTAGGCATGCCATCCGATAGAGATATTGACTTTGGTATTGACTTGGTGTCGGGAACTTAGCCCATTTATATTCCTCCGACCGTTTGTCATCGGCTGAGTTGAAGGAGCAGCTTTAGGAACTTCTTAAGAAGGGGTTCATTAGGCCTAGTGTGTCACCTTGGGGTGCACTAGTTTTGTTGGTGAAGAAAAATGATTGCTCTATGAGGATGTGCATTGATTATAGGCAGTTGAACAAAGTCACAATCAAGAACAAGTATCCTCTGCCTCGTATTGATGATCTATTTGACAAGCTTCAGGGAGCAAGGGTGTTATCCAAGATTGATTTGAGGTTAGGGTATCACTAGTTGAATATTTGGGACTCGGATGTTCTTAAGATAACTTTCAGGACCCGTTATGGTCATTATGATTTTCTTGTGATGTCGTTTGGGCTAACCTAATGCCCCAACATCGTTCATGCATATGACAAACATTGTATTTCAACCATATCTCGACTCGTTTATTACTGTATTCATTGATGATATCCTGGTGTACTCTCGTAGCCAGGAGGAGAAAGCCCAACATTTGCGGATTATGTTGCAGCGGTTGAGGGATGAGAAACTTTATTCTAAGTTCTCCAAGTGTGAGTTTTGGCTCAATTCAGAGGCGTTCTTTAGGCACATGGTGTTTAGTGAGGGTATCCAGGTGGATCCGAAGAAGATAAAGGCGATTTAGAGTTGGCCTAGGCCATCCTCAGCCGTAGAGATTCAGTGATTTCTTAGTTTGGCTGGTTATTACAGTCGGTTCGTGCAGGGTTTATCATCTTTTGCATCTCCCTTGACAAAATTAACGCAAAAGGGTGGTCCTTTCAGGAGGTCGGATGAGTGTGAGGTGAGCTTTTAGAAGCTCAAAACTGCCTTGACTATAGCTCCAATGCTAGTTATACCATCATTTTCTGGTTCTTATAGAGTATAGTGTGATGCTTCTCGGATTGATATTGGGTGTGTCTTGATGCAAGGGGGTAGAGTTATTGCTTATGCTTCGCGCCGGTTGAAGCCCCATGAGATGAATTAACTTGTTCAAGATTTAGAGTTCGCTGCCATTGTTCACGCACTGAAGATTTTAAGGCACTACCTCTATGGAGTGTCTTGTGAGGTGTTTATTGATCATCATAACCTCCAACACTTGTTCAAATAGAAGGATCTTAATTTGAGGCAGTTGAGATGGTTGCAGCTACTAAAAGACTATGATATTACTATTATATATCATTTGGAGAAGGCCAATATGGTGGTTGATGCCTTGAGTAGGAAGGCAGTGAGTATGGGCAGTCTCGCATTCATTCCTATTGGGGAGAGACCCCTTGCAGTTGATCAGCTGACCAAGTCCGTGCACTTCATTCCTGTGAGTACTACCTATTTTTCAGATCGGTTCGCTGAGATTTACATCAGAGAGATTGTTTGTCTGCATGGTGTGCGAATTTCCTTCATTTCAGATAGAGTCACACAAATTACATCGCAGTTTTGAAGAGCCATGCAGCGATACTTGGGAACTCAAGTGGAGTTGACATAGCATTTCACCCTCAGACGGATGGGCAGTCCGAGCGCACTATTCAGATATTGGAGGACATGCTACGTGCTTGTGTCATCAATTTTAGAGGTTCATGGGATAAGTTTGTACCACTCATGGAGTTTTCTTACAACAACAGTTATCAGTAGAGTATTCAAATAGCTCCGTATGAGGATTTATATAGGAGGAAATGTAGATCTCTGGTGGGTTGGTTTGAGCTGGGCGAGGCTAGGCTATTGGATACTGACTTGGTTCAGGATGCTTTGGACAAGGATAAATTAATTCAGGAGCGGCTTTGCTCGCCACAGTCAAGAGAAAATAGTTATGTCGATTGGAAGGTTCGTGTGTGTCTTACATGGTTGAGTGGAAGGTTCTGCTGAATGTTTCACCCACGAAGAGTGTTATGAGGTTTGGGAAGAAGGTCAAGTTGAGACCTCAGTTGATTGGGGCTTTTGAGGTAATTCAGAGGATTGAGGAGGTGTCTTACAAGCTTGCCTTGACACCTATATTTTTGAGTGTGCATCTAGTATTTTGTGTTTCTATGCTGCGGAAGCATATCGTCGATCTATCTCATGTTCTGGATTTCAGCACGATTCAGTTGAATGGTGATTTGACTTATGATGTGGAGCCAGTGGCTATTTTCGAGCAGTAGTATCAAAAGTTGAGGTCAAAGGATATAGCTTATGACTCTCCTTCTTTATCATTAGTTGCATTTTCAGTTATTTCTCTAGACACTGTAGTGGACTATATTATAATTTAGACGCTCATGTACTCAGCAACACCTCGATTTTGGGTTAGATTGTATTGCATTTTGGGATTATTTTTCTAAAAGGGTTCTTTCATGTTAATTACTTCCATCGTTATTTCTTTAAAGTTATTTTGTTGTGATAAGTTTTTCAGTAGAGGTTGGTCTAGTTCCAGGATAGGCGCCATGACGACGGTTGATTTTGGGTCGTGACATGGAACAATATGAGAATAAGCCTAAGCTAAATCTATATGAAACCAAGTCAATTAACCTGGGAGGCTCAAAAGAGGTCAAGGGAAAAAATATAAGCATCCACGCTAACCAGAAAACTAGGGACACCTTGGCCCAACTCTTTATTGAATTATGACCACATACAAGGGTTGAGCATTGAGCTAATGTGATTCAAGTGGTCTGTTACACTGCATGGTTTGCCAATGTGGTTCCAGTACCTAATAAAGACGAAAAAACTCGGGTATTTGTCGATTACAAATATCTGAACAAAGCAAGCACTAAAGATAACTTCCCCTTACCAAACATTCACATCCTCATCAATAATTAGCCTAAACACGAGATACACTCTTTTATGGATTGTTATTGTCACGCCCCGAACCTAGGGGGCGAGATCGGCACCTGGTGCCTCAACTAACCTTGCGTACCAACTTGCAACTAAAGGAATCTAAACATATAATTAATGTCATACTTTTGCCATGGGGCCACATTGCAAGACAAATTGTGAAGGAAAATATAAAACTGAATGAAAACTAATTCTGACTAATCACCAATATAATGCTAGGCTGATAAGGCCTTTATAACTACTATAGCTGACAAACCAATAAAATATACATATAAGGCCTATAAGACAAACATACTGCACTAAGTAACAAGATATGTCTACAAGCCTCTACTGATGGATCTACCGTGATCGGAATAGGGGCCCGACCTACCCATAACATATATAAATAAGATGTACACAAAACTCTAGACTTGACAACTCCGAAGGACACAGAGCTTACTGATAAGGCTGAACTCGGGCAACAACTACTGAGGAGGTCTACACGTCTGTCTGTCTGCAACTGCACGCATGAAATGCAACACCCTCAGAAAAGGGACGTCAATACAAAATAATGTACCGAGTATGCAAGGCAATAAATTAATTGATATCTGAAACTGAACTGATAATATGATAACTGAAAGTAACTGGGAGACAAAGATGATATAGAGATATATTTACCTACTGATACTAAATCAACTCTCTCAATACAATAAGCAAAATAAATGTCTGGCCCTATAAGGCTTGGAACGTGTAACTGCTCTGTCGTAGTAGGCTCACTCATAGGTTCTCGGCCATACTAGGCTATATATGTCGGCCACTCTAGGATTTCTTAGAGGTGCTTGGCCACAAAAGGCTCGGTATATAACTTTCCATCTGATCAGAGGTTGGTTTATAGGGGCCTGCCCTCCGATTATAGTTTGATGGCGAAAATTCTGTAGTACTATATATACTCTCTTGATTGGAAGAAGACAATACTCAATTGAATATAAAGTCTCGACAAGGGAGAATATTTTAACTTATGAGACTAGGATAATGTATATGAATTTGAGAGTATGAACATCTCTTTATGCCTCGTCATCAAACACGTGTAGTTACGAGATTATGCCAAAATGAAGAAAGGGCTTAGCCTTAACATACCTTTTTGAAATCTATCCAATGGCCAAGTTGATCGCACCTCTTCGCACCTTAATCTACAACTACGACAACAATAATATCATTAAGTTGCTAAAGGTACAACTATCTCATAACGAACGACAAGCTTATTTTGTATAATAACGGGAAGCATCTCCCCTATAATCCTTACTTCCTCCGAATTCAAGATAACACCAACACATAATAACACAGCAAAAACAACATATATACATTAATTTCCAGACTTATATACACCATAAAATACTACAAAACAGCCCAACACCGCAATCTCTTCATACACAGAACGACCATCGTAGTAGTGTCAAATGACTCGAAAATATTACGACGAACAACCAGCCCACCATCCTACATATATATGGTGTTTTTCCACAACATTAATCCACCAAAACTCCACAAAACAGTAGCAAACCACGCGTCCCAACAGCAATACAAAACAATCCACAAAACAGTCCGCTACAAGTGAATAACTCGAACTCACAGCTTCCAATCACCGTCCAGTGAGTTATTACAACTATAGAATGACTTACAATGAATTTACAGAAGAAAAAATGGATGAAAGAGAGCATTAAACTTACCTTTTTTGTTGTATAATTCGGCTATTATCTTGATTCTTCAAACTCTAGGTTTTGCCTCAAATTAGAACTTGAAAGGTAGAGAAAATCAATTAGGGTTTGTGGGTAATTTTTGGAAGGAGGTTCGCAGGGGTTTAGGTTTTATGATATATAATGAAGTTTATATTGTAGGAGATAATCCCTTAAATGGTCTCTTTGGATGTCCCGAAATTGCCTCTTTTTGGGCTCTCATTTAACCAAGTAGGTGACACACTTACTTGTCACCTAGCAACATGCACAGTCTCGAGAAAATGCATATATCTTTCTAATTTGATGTCGTAATGATAAAAAATTTAATGAGTTAGAAAATAGACGGAGAGATTCAATTCTATGGGTGGAACACCTATAACTCTAAGTATATTGGGAGAAAATTGCAGTTACATTTGACCCAAATTTTCAGTAAAACTTACAAATGTAACTTGTGATGACTTTCATCAACTTTTGTTCCACAACTCTCTTGACTTCAAAACATATCACACGACTATCATATGACTAACCCAATTCCTAACATAACCTCCTTATCATGTTAAGCACCCTAGTCTCACCCCAAAAGTACATGTTATAACATTCCAATCTTGTCGACTTTCGATGAAACATTGTTTTCTTTAATTCCTTTAGCTTCTGAACATTCCAACCCTTTTGGTACTTGTTGTTCATGATCTTCAATATCTATAGCCTATGAGATAATATGTTTAACTTACTTTATATACTTTCAAATATTATCTCATTCTTATTCCTACATTAGTTTCTTACGATGCACTTTTACGTATGAAAGTATAAGGTGTAACATCATTCCCCCCGTGGGAACATTCGTCCTCGAATGTTTACTCTTGGATACTTTGGAATATTTTTCCAGAGTCTCCTCCATACACTAAAATAAAACCAACTTGCACATAGCTAGAAAACATACTATGCCGACCACACATGGACAATGTCTTTAGATAACAACACTTTGCCTCACATACCGTAAATCATAAATATTGAAAGTAACAAATAAGAGCTTACGTAATGACCTACTAGCCTGAATAGAGCTGTGTTGTAGCATCCTATATAGAGACATATCTTATGTTTGAAATAGGTTGGGGTATTTAGACTTCATTTCTTCCCCCGCTTCCCACGCCATCTCTTCCACATTCTTGCTTTTCCACAAAACCTTCATGGTGGGTAACTCTTTATTTCGTAGCTTACGGATTGTTTGGTCTAGGATGGCAACTCGAATTTCATCGTATGATAAATCCTCGTAATCGGTACATCATCCATGGGCACCACTTGGGTAGGATCGCCAATGCACTTCTGTAGCATAGATACGTGATAAATCGGAGGCACAGACTATAATTATGAGGGCAACTCTAACTCATATGCTACTTGGATCACTCTCCGAATGATCCTATATGGCCCAATATACCGTTGACTAAGCTTGCATTTCTTGCAAAAGCTCAGCACTCCCTTTATAAGTGATACCTTTAAGAATATCCAACCATTAACCCTAAACTCTAATTCTCATTGCCGCACATCAGAATATGACTTCTGACGATATTGAGCTGTCAACAGTCGCTCCTGGATAAGCTTTACTTTCTCTATAACCTGTTGAACCAGGTCTGGCCCATGTAGCTAGGATTCTCCAACATCAAACCACCTTAGATAAGATTTGCACTTACGCCCATACAAAGCCTCGTACAGAGCCATCTGGATACTGAAGTGGTAACTGTTATTAAATGCAAACCCGATAAGAGGTAGATGTTGATCCTAACTTCTTTTAAAATCTAACAAACATACTTGTAACATATCCTCGAGCGTCTAAATTGTTCACTTGTCTTGTCGATCAGTCTGTGGATGAAAAGTGCTGTAGATATTCACCTGAGTCCCTAGACCTCTCTGAAATGACCTCTAAAAATATGCTGTAAACTGGGCCCCATGGTCAGATATAATAGATACTGGTATTCCGTGTAGCCGCACTATTTCCTTAATATATAACTTTGCATATTCTTATGTTGTATATGTAGATCTGATCGGTAGGAAATGAGATGATTTCATAAGCCTATCAACTATCACCCATATAGAATTGAACTTACGATGAGAATGAGGTAAAACCATGACAAAGTCCATGTTTATCGCCTCCCATTTCCACGTCGGGATCTCTATAGTCTACATTAGCCCTCCAGGCTTTTGGTGTTCTACCTTCACCTGCTGGCCGCTAGGACACTGGGCAACAAAATGAGTAATGTTCTTCTTCATATCGTTCCACCAGTACACATCCTTAATGTCATAATACATCTTCGTCGACCCAAGATGAATGGAGTACCATGAATAATCTGCCTCTGACATAATCATGTCTCGTAGCCCAGGTACATCTGTAACACACAGACGACCCCTATATCTGAGAACCCCAACTCCTTTGATCTCTAACAATGACTTCTTTTGCTGCAGAACTCGCTCTATCAACTCGAATAACTCTAGGTCCTCATATTGCCTTTCCTTAACTTCAGCTATGAGAGATAATTTTGCAGTGTTTTGGAGTAAACTCCACCATTATAAGAATCTACCAACCGAACCCCCAAACAAGCCAATTGATGAATCTCTCTAGTTAGTTTTCTTTTCTCGGCCTCTATATGTGCTAAGCTACCCATAGATCGGCGACTTAAAGCATCTGCTACAACATTAGCTTTCCCTGGATGGTAGAGAATGTTAACATCATAATCTTTCAATAACTCAAGCCATCGCCTCTATCGCAAATACAACTCTTTTTGCTTGAAGATATATTGTAGGCTTTTATGATCTTTAAATACATCAACATGAACACTATATAAATAATGGCGTCATATCTTAAGTGCATTGAAAAATACAGCTAACTCGAGGTTATGGGTCGAATAATTCCTATCTTGCTTCCTCAAATGCCTTGAAGTATACGCATTTACCTTCCCATGTTGCATCAGGACATATCCTAACTCGACACCTGAGACATCACAATACATGTCATAACCCTCTGGAAGTGTTAGAACTGGTTTTGAGGTCAACCTGTTCTTAAGCTCTTGGAAAATCCGCTTTTTAGCCTCCGTCCATTGAAACATAGTTCTTTCTGCGTCAACTTCGCCAATGGTGCCGAAAGGGAAGAAAACCCTATACAAACCTCCGGTAGTATCCTGCTAAGCCTAGGAAGCTAGGAACCTCTATCGGCTAGTAGGTCTAGGACAATCTTTCACGGCCTCAACTATCTGAGTGTCTACCTTTATACCTTCATCTGACATAATATGCCCCAAGAATTCTACAGACTTTAATAAGAACTGATATTTGTAAAACTTAGCATGCACCATATGATAACAAATGGTTTGGAGTATCGCTCAAAGGTGGTCGACATGCTCATCTTCTAAACATGAATACCATAATATCATCAATAAATACTATCTCAAACATATCTAACAATGGTTGGAACAGGCTATTCATCAAGTCCATAAATACGGCGGGTGCATTCAACAACCTGAAGGACATGACAAGGAACTCGAAGTGGCCATATCAGGTCCTGAAGGTTGTCTTCGGAATATCATTCTCCCTAACTCTAACCTGGTGGTACCCCGACTTAAAATCTATCTTTGAAAAGCATCTAGCCCCCTGCAACTGATCAAACAAGCCATCGATCCTTGGAAGTGGACACTTATTCTTAATAGTTACCTTGTTCAGCTGCCCATAATCAATACACATCCTCAGCAAGGAGTCTTTCTTCCGGACAAACAGTACTGGTGCACCCTAAGGTGAGGTACACTTCAGTCTATTCCCGTAGGTATCTCAGGTTCTGCATCTCTAACTCGCACAATATGCTAAATGCACCCTTTTGCGATCATTTTCCTCGCCTTCATATAGGAAATAAACTTACCTTTGGGTTCCACTATATTACCTACCCATTCAAGGACTGGCTCACCCGAAAAATGAAATCTTGTTGCCTTTGCTTGGCAATCAACTGTGGCATAGCAACCTGCCAACCAGTCCATTTGTATGATAGCATCAAAATCAATCATCTCTAGCTCAACTAGGTCGGCTGAGGTCTGACGACTACAAACTTTCACCGTATAAACTCGATAAACCAATCTAGCAATGATAGATTCTTTGACCGATGTAGATAACACAAAAGGATCTCTTAGTATTTTAAGTAGTATAACAAACTTCCCCACGACAAATGGGGTAATATATGATAAAGTAGGTCTAGGGTGCATCAAGGCATAAGCATCGTGAGAGCAAATGGTCAATATACCTGTCACAACGTCTAGTGAAGACTCCTGGTCCTGTCGACCCGCTAAACCATGGATAAAATTCTAGTTACCACTTGAACTGGAACCTCTACCTCTGCCTCGACCTCTACCAGCTAAAAACTAAGACTCATGCCTTGAAGGATGCACGAACATAGATGATCCTGTTGTTGAACTTGTTGGTTGTATCATTCCCCCAAAATCTCTATTTGGGCAATCTCGCATCGTATACCCCGGATGCCCACATGTATAACAAGCATCAGAACCTGCTCGGTATTGGCCCAAGTGTCCTCTACCATATATGTCACACCATGGTGGAAATGACCATGTTTACCCTGAACCTCATTGCCACTACAAACCTGACGCCCGAGCTCTCACCTGGTCATGAGTGAGTATAGCGATCATACCTATAACCCTGTAACTGAGATGGTAGTATCCTAGGTGGCCGTTCAAAGTAGTGGGGCCTATAACTACCCTAAAACTGATTGCCTGAGCTTGTCGGATCTCTCGCAGTAAGTAATGGGCAAGGAATGCATAGGAAAAATTCTCCCAAATATCTAGGGTGCATCACGTTTCTTGGACCTCTCCCATCCCTCGTACTAAAGGATGGCTATATCTCATAGTTGAAAATCTACTAGCTCAACATAACCCAAAAGATCCTGTGAAACAAATCTATGAAATCCTGCGAGTCCTCCCTCTAATCTGTCCTCGTGAACTCTGGGGGACTCAAAGAAATAAACTCCCGGACCCTGGAACTACTAGACCGCTCAGAAGATCCTGCACTAGCTGATGCCATAGCCTATTGTTGGGTAGCTACCAATTGTTTCAAAAAATGTACCACACTCCTCAAGTCCTGATCTGATGGAAGTGGAGGGGGAACTGGATGTGCGGCCTACCTAGGAATCTCCTTAGTTGGTGGAGCAGCCGATAATGGCTGAGTAGGGGTCTCACCTTGGGCCTCAGAGTGGGCCCCATCTACTGGGTGTACCCTGATTGCCCCCTCAGCTGTTGTTGTATCTCTCCTCTAGCGAGCAGTAGTCTTCTTAGTCAGTGTTATCTGTGCATGCAAATACCAATACGTAAGTTTAACTTAATTTTCCTATAACTCAGTTCTATAGCACGATTTAGATTTGAAAGAAGGTTAACCAACTCCTAAACGCCATGTAGTTCCCTGCATATATAATGTGGTGCACAACACATCTATAAATAAGGCTCTACTGGACACGACTTGTAGACTCCCTACGACAGAACTGCTCTGATACTAAGTTTGTCATGCCCCTAACCTGGGGGGCGAGACCGGCACCTGGTGCTTCACCTAACCTTGTGTACCAACATGCAACTAAAGGACTCTGAACATATAATGTCATACTTTGGTAATGGGGCCACATTGCAAGATAAATTGCGAAGCAAAATATAAAACTAAGTAGAAACTAATTCTAACTAAACATCAATATAAAGTAAGGCCGATAAGGCCGTCATAACTACTACAGCTGACAAACTAACAAATTATACCAATAAGTCTTACCAGCCCAACATACCGCACTAACTAACAGGATATGTCTACAATCCTCTACAGATGGATGTACGGTGATCAGAATAGGTCCCTGACCTATCCATTACATATATACATAATATATACACAAAACCCTAGACCCGACAACTCCGAAGGACGTGGAGCTTACCGATCAGGCTGAACTCGGGAAACACCTACTGAGGAGGTCTACCCGTATTTCTATCTGCACCTGCACGCATGCATCACCCCCCAAAAAAGGGACTTCACTACAAAATAATGTACCGAGTATGTAAGTCAATAAAATAACCGAAAGCAAAAATTGAACTGATAATATGATAACTGAAATTAACTGGGAGGCAAGATGATTTGGAGATATACTTACCTACTAATACTGAATCAACTCTCTCAATACAGTAAGTAAAATAAATGTCTAGTCCTATAAGGCTCGGAAAGTGTAACTCCTCTACCGCAGTTGGCTCGTTCATAGGCTCTCGGTCATACTAGGCCCTGTATCTCGGCCATTCTGGGCTCGCTCATAGGTACTCGACCATACTAGGCTCGGTATATAATTTACCATCTATAGGGTCCTTCCCACCGCTCAATAGATACGAAAATATTATATATATGCACACCCTCTGCTCGCCTGACTGGAAGAAGACAATACTCAATTGCGATAAGGGAGAATATTTTAACTTATGAGACTAGGATAATGTATATAAATTTAAGAGTATGAACTTCTCTTTATGCCTCGTCATCAAACACATGTAGTTACGAGATCATGCCAAAATAAATGAAGGGATTAGACTTAACATACCTTATCACAATATTTCCAGTCACCAATTTGATCTCGCCTCTTAAAACCTTAATCTATAAGAATGATAATAATATTATCATTAAGTTGCGAAAGGTACAACTATCACACAACGAACGAGAAACTTATTTTGTAGCAGTATTTCCCCTATAATCCTTACTTCCTCCAAATTCAAGAGAATACCAACACACAAGAACAAAACAACAACAACATATATACATTAATTTTCAGCCTTATATACACCACAAAATACTACAAAATAGCCCAACACACCGCGATCTCTTCATACACAAAATGACTATCGTAGTAGTGTCAAACGACCTAGAAAAGTTACGACGAACGACCAGACCACCACCCTAAATATATATGGTGTTTCTCCACACCCTTCATCCTCCAAAACTCCACAAAATAGTAGTAAAATATGTAGCCCAACATCAATACAAAACTATCCACAAAATAGTCTGTTGCAAGTGAATAACTTGAACTCACAGCTTCCGATCACCGTCCGATGAGTTCCTACAACTATTGAACGCCTTACCATTAATTTACAGCAGAAAAAATGGTTGAAAGAGAGCATTAAACATACCTTGTTTGTTGTATAACTCATCTCCTATCTTGCCTCCAATTTGAACTTGAAAGGTAGAGAAAATCAATTAGGGTTTATAGGTAATTTTTGGAAGGAAGTTTGCAGGTGTTTAGGACTATTTATTTGTGATATATAATGAGGTTTATATTATAGGAGATAATCCCTTAAATGGGATATTTTTTTGACCCAAAATTGCCTCTTTTTGGATTCTCATTTAACCAAGTAGGTGACACACCTACTTCTCACCTATCAGCCTACAGAGTCTCGCAAAAATGCATATATTTCTCTACTCTGATGTCGTAATAATAAACAGTTTAATGAGTTAGAAAATAGACTCATAGATATTAAATTTGATGAGTGGAACAACCCATAACTCTAAATATATTAGGAGAAAATCGGTGTTACATTTGACCTAAATTTTCAGTAAAACTTATGAATGTAACTTGTGATGACATTCATCGACTTTTATTCCACAACTTGCTTGGCTTCAAAACATAACACACAACTATCATGTTAAGCACCCTAGTATCACCCCAAAAGTACATGTTATAACATTTCCATTTTGTCGACTTACGACGAAATATTATTTTCTTCAATTCCTTTAGCTTCTGAACCTTCCAACCCTCTTGGTACTTGTTGTTCATTATCTTCAATATCTGTAACCTCCTAGGTAACATGATTAACTTACTTTATATACTTTGAAATATTGTCTTATTTTTATTCGTACATTTGTTTGCTTAGGACACACTTTTACGTATGAAAGTATAATGTGTAACGGTTATGTTGGATACAATAAGATCTTTATGGATGAGGAAAATTTAGAGATATACCGCCTTCACCACATCCTAGGAACATACCATAACAGGGTTATGTCTTTCAGTCAAAAGAATTTAGAGGCACCTTATACGAGAGCCATGACTATCATTTAACACTACATGATGCATCAGCAAACGAAGGTGTATGTGGATGATATAATTATCAAGTCAAAAAATAGATAAAGAGTATGTGTTTATTTGAAATTGTTTTTTGAAAGACTACATAGGTACGATCTAAAGCTGAACTTGGCTAAATATGAATATGGGGTTCCATATGGGAAACATCTAGTGTTCATAGTCAGCATGAGGGGGATTGAGTTGGATCCAAAAAATATAAAATTCATTCGAGATTTGCCACCTCCGAAGACCAAGAAAGAGGTCATGAGCCTACTTGAAAGATTGAATGACATTAGGGTTCATTGCTCAGGTCACCACCATTTGTGAACCCATTTTCAAATTTCTAAAGAAACAGTCGTGAAATAGATAGATGAGTTCCAAGAAGCCTTTGACTGAAACAGGGATTATTTATCGAATCCACATGTATTGGTTCCACTGGAGACGGAAACCTTTAATCTTGTACCTAACAGTCTTTCAAAATTCCTTTGGATGTGTCCTGGGGAAATATGATGTAATCGAGAAGAGGGAGAAGTCAATTTACTACTTGAGCAAAAGGTTCACCAGTTATGAGGTTAAGTTAACTCTATTGGAGAGGACATGTTAGCACCGTGACTCGGGTTGCTTTGAAGCTAAGGCATTACCTTTTATCTTACACAACTTACCTTATCTCCAGAATGGATCCCTTGAAATACATCTTGCAGAAGCCAATGCCGGCTAGAAGGCTAGCAAAATGGCAAATCCTTCTTAATGAATTTTACATTGTTTATGTCACCCACACCGTGATGAAATTTTGGGATTTGGTGCATTTTCTGGCCGAGAACCCGATGGATAATAAATACTAGCCATTGAACACTTACTTTCTGGATGAGAAAGTAAATTCAGTAAAGTAATCCCATAAAACTACAATGCCTAGACAATGTACTTTGATGGAGCCATAAATGCAAAAAGTGTAGGTATTGAGGAAATTCTCATTGTGTCCATCGGTACACTACTCTGCCACAACTCCACTTTATTTCTTCTGCACGAAAAATACCACTGAATATGATGCTACATATTAGGCATGAACATGGCAATCGATATGGATGTGCAAGAGTTATTAGTTATTGGAGACTCTAACTTGTTTATTCTGCATACTCAAGGTGGATGGGAAACTCGAGATATCAAACGCATCCCATTTAGGCAACAAGTAGAAGAGTTAGAGATGCATTTTCTACTTTGGTTTCAATGATCCCATATCCAGGTAATACTCACATTAACCCATTGGAAATCCTAGTTAGAAATAGACACGGTTACTGCAACGCAATTAAGACAAAACCAGAGGGTGAACCTTTGTGCCACGATATCAAACAGTTTTTGAAAACAAAAAAGTATCTAGAACAAGCAAGTGGAGATCAAAAGCGAACCATTAGATGACTTGCTAGTGGTTTTTTTTTGGAGTGGAGAAATGATATACGAAAGAACTCCATACCTGAATTTGTTGATATATGTGGACTCCAAAGAAGCTTGAAGGATCATGAATGAATTATACTTGGGAGTACGTGGAACCCATATGAATGGATACATCATTGAAAAGAAAATAATCAAATGAAGATACTATTAAATGACCATCGAAAAGGATTGCGTTAGTTTTGTTCGCAAGTGTCATTAGTGTCAGATATATAACAATCTGATTCACAGCTTTCAGAGTTGTATTCCATCTCCGCACCTTGGGCTTTCTTGCTTGGGCCATGGATGTTACTAGACCGATTGAACTAAAATCTTCCAATAATCATAGATTAATATTATATTGCATTGATTACGTAAAAAAATAGGTCGATGCGGTCACTTTCAAAGTCGTTATCAAATAATCAGTGGTAGTTTTTGTACACTCTAACATCGTTTTCCATTTTGATATCCCTAAAATGATCATCACAGATAATGCAGTGAATTAAAATAGCCACTTGATAATACATGTGTGTAATCAATTCAATTTTACACATCACAATTCCACCCTTTATCGACCCAAGACCAATGACGCTGTCTAGGTTGAAAACAAAAACATTAATAAGATCCTTAGAAAAATTGTCCAATGTTTCGGGAAATGGAATGGAAAGATGCCTTACACACCTTAGGGTAGTAGATAATAGTGCACCATAATTTTGAGTAATACCTTACTTGTTGGTGTACAGAACTGAAGCCGTAATACCAGCAAAAGTTAAAATTATTTATCTTTGGATCATTGTTGAAGTCGATACCGAGGATGAGGAATGGGTGAAAACCCATTTGGAACAATTGACGTTGATCGACAAAATTCACTAGTCGAAGTTTGTTAGTGGGTTGTTGTACCAACAAAGGATTGTCCGTGCCTATAACAAGATAGTGTGGCCCAACCAGTTTGAAGTGGGGCAACTTGTTTGAAGTGTATCCTTCCATACCAGGAAGAATCTAAAGAAAACTTTCTTCCAAATTGGCAAGATCCATACATTTCAAAAAGAGTGCTTCCAAAGCGAGCGTTGTACCTAAGAGACATAGAAGGAAATGTCCAAGATATAACCATCAATTTAGATACAGTTAAAAGGTACTATGTTTGACCCGTTGTTCTCTTCTGTGGCTAGGATGACGATGGCTTTCATTCTTGCTACCCACACACTATCACCATTTTGTAAACCCTTTGAGTAGGTTATCCTTCATTGATTACCCTCTTTGGAACCTCATTTTAAAAAAGAAAATCTAAACAAAAGTCAAAAACCAAGTGTTCATGTTAATTAAACTATGCCTGGCCTGATTCTGAAGGATATGTAGCATTACTACAAATTCGGCAAAAACCGACCAAAAAAGTTGACCAAAGTTGGTCGGTCATGGCCAATAACCCTCCACAACGCGATCATTTACATGTGAACAGTATTTTGGTGGTCGTAAGGGCATACCAACCAGTGTTGGTCGAAAATTACCGATCAACTTTGGTCGGTGAAATAAATTCAAAAAAAATATTGCAAAAAAAAAACCGAAGAAGGTTGGTCGGTTTTTTCTGATCAAAGTTGATTGGTATTTTAATCATGTAATCAAAAAATTCACCATCTAGGAATCTAATCAGGGACTGTACTGTGGCAGGATACTATTCTACCACTAGACCATTGTTGCAGTTTAGTTTAAGATTGTCTTTTATTTGATATATACTCTTTAATTGAATTTTCACATGAAAATAAATGACCAAAGTTGGTCGGTTTTTTAAAATGACCGACCGAATTAACCGACTAATTTTGTTCGTTTTAGTATATTAATTTTAATTTATTTTAATTGAAAAACATACCAAAGTTGGTCGGTTTCTTGAAAAATAAATATTGTAGGACTCAAAAAATTAAATATTTTGAAAAATCGACCAACTTTAGTCGATTTTTTGGCCGATTTTATTACCAAACAAAGTTGATCTATCTACCATAGTCGGCTTTTGTCAAATTTTTAGTGGTGTAGGCATCCTATTTTAGGGTTCGGTCACACCAAACAAACATAACCACATTCCCAAAAAATATAAACTAGGGCAATAGTTACCCTATGTCGGCTATGATTTCGTCCAAAAGGTTTAAAAGTTGTAGTCAATCCGTACTCTATTCACCTAAATCCCTTTCAAGACCTTCAAGCAAATCGTTGAGATTGTTTATGATCAAAGGTCGCACATATTGGACCTTGCACCATCAAGATTGAGAGAAATAAAATGAGAGAGTCTTATTAATGCAAATTCTCATGCGCACCACAAGGCTATGGTAGTACAAACCTATAAAGGGCACTATAAGATAATGGTAAGAAGAGAAATCAGAGAGATAAGCTAGTGAAATCTCGCGAAGTGTTGCTTGTAGGAAAATTACGTGAAGCCACACCGCGTCATAAGGTGGGCTATAGAGCGTATAGCTATTTCGTGAAAACTATTTTTTTATTTTAAAAAAAAAAACTATTTCAAATGCAAGGCTCACCCGACGATATAAAGAAAGATTGTGATTGAGATTGTGTGTTGTGAACACGAGGCGGTACCTCGTATGTGATTGTTGATTTATACAAGGCGGTAACTCGATGGTGGTTTTTATTGTACACGAGGGAGTACCGCGTTGTGTTATTTTGATGTTTACCTAGTATTGCAAGGAGCTTTTGTTGGAAATGTTCTTGTTGTCTTTGTTCTTCGTTGTTCTAGCAGTTGATATCCAATATGATCATTTTGGTTCTATTCTACTCCTTCTTTTATGTATTCCCGTGTTTAATTTTCGGTATTTGTTCGGGTTATCATCTTGTTTTCTATCAGTTTCTTTCCATTATTTATCCCTATTACATTTCCATACTACTTACTTATATTCTAGTAGGTGTTTTGACATGGCCTCATCACTACTCTACTAAGGTTAGACTTTATACTTACTGGGTACCATTGCGGTGTAGTCATACTATGCTTCGATATAATTTTTTATGCAGATCCAGGTACGTCTGCTTGTGCTGGTCATCATGTTCTTTCATTCTTATTTCATGTGTTCTTATTATGTAGAGCCGTTAGGTCGAAGCTCATTCTAGAGTCATTGCCGAATATATGAAAGAAAAAAATAAGAAGGGGTAATAAACAATGCAAAGGCGTAAAATAATAAAAATAAAAACACATGTAATACGATAAGATGGCTCCAAAACTAGACATGCAAATATTATTTGCACTTTATTCACTAGTGGAAATAACAGTCCTTATTCATGCAGTAAGCAGCTGACCAAGAAGGTTAACTAGCTGATGCGTAGTAGTAGTAATAAGTAAGCACTAGCAGTAGCAGGCTAGCTCGTTCACTATAAAATGAGGTTCAGATTACGTATATTACCAGTTATAAGACCTAAACTGACATTAATAAGACCACCGACACTAACAATACTGATATTTACAAGGGTCAAGGATGATGCTAAAAGCCCAACAGATGGTAAGCTCGCGTTACATGTTGAGAGTGGATCGGAGTTGCAACCACTAAACAACAGTTGGACAGCAGCAATGGCAAAGTAATTGCACGAGGATCCACCACCAAGGAAAATACTCCCGAATCCCGATCCATTTGTTATTGTACTTGATACCACATTTCTTGCTCCACACCGCAATTGCACTGATGCATCTGCAAAGTTAATTGATACTAATATTATTTATGCAATTAGATAAACTTTGCATTTTAGGTGACATGTTGAAAATATAATCAATTATGTAAATAAAAAGATATTATTTCACATTTTTTAGACTTTTAGATGAAATGATCATACAATTCAATATGCAGTCTTATGATGGGGCTATATGTATCTTATGACTGCGAGTGTAGGATTCATTCGGCTCAAGTTACTTTATATTTATACCATCCTCACCAAAGGCGGATCCATGATTTTGAGACCATGGGTGCACTACCGACTTTAACGTAAATTTGACACTTGCAAATAGTACCATTTTTTTTTTTTTAATATCAATTGATGTGAGAATATTTAGTGTTTTATGACTTATAATTAATTTTATCTATTATTCAAAGAGATAACTTATACATTTCTTAAACCATTTGGTTCTTACCATCAAAATTCTAAACAAAGAGAGAAAATAAAATACTAATGACAATTTAATACTGTAAGAATTCAAAATTGTGCAAATTTTAGTGCAAAAAGAAGCACAAAGAATATAAATTTTTTTAACATATGACTAATTATTTATATGTAAATTACTTACAAAAATAAATGATATGTTGTTGTAAAAAAATTATAGATGAAAATTCAATAATTTGATTGAAACAAAAATATATAAGCAAGCCATTGTGTATTTAATGTTCAGTCGATAATTTCCAAACCACAACTAAAATATTCCTTAAGAAACTAGGCTAACAATTCAAAAAAATTTGAGGTAAAAGCAACTAAAAACTATGAAGCAAAAAAGAGTAAAGAGAAAATTACTTAAGAGAGAGCAATTGGGATGGAGGTTGGTATAAATTGGGATTAGGGAGAATAATAGATATTAAGAAAAAGTTGAAAGAGTAATGAGTAGCGTGTGAGCTGGAAAACAAATAAAAGAAATAAACAAAACAGAAAAAGAAAAAAAAATGCAGGACAAGAAAGTTTAAGGGGATTCGATCCCTTGTCGAGATAAAACCACCACCAAATCAGTGAACCACTTAGCCTTTAAAAGCAAAGGTTCCCAAAGATAATATTAGAGGATTTATGCGAATTATGTACCCAATTTATAGGGTAGATCCTCCCCTAATCCTCACCCATTGATATGAATGGAATAATGGATGCAGTGTTATTTCTCTTAGACTTCAAATTTAATCATGAAATCTGCTTAAATCTTGGATCATCTGACAGAGTATATATAATCATACATCATAGGCTAATAATGCCACTTACGACATCTGTCATAGCATTTAGAGTATATATCACTACTAAAATTCCGTAAAAAACCGACCAAAACTTAGCGACCAAAGTTGGTCTGTGGGAAAAAGCGACCAAAGTTGGTCGCTAAACTAGCGAAAATAATAAAATAAATAAAAGAAACAAAATAGCAACCAAGGTTGGTCGCTACTTGGTCGCAATATTAGTCAAAATATTGACTGGATTGGTTAGACTTACTTGGTCAAACGTTTACTGAGATAAGCGACCAATGTTGGTCGCTAAAGTGGGACCCACCTATAAAATTTTAATAATTATATTATTATTTAAAAAACTAT
>MU762337.1:2870-38916 GCA_026770625.1 Nicotiana glauca | reverse complement strand
CTGAAGAACAAGGGAATATCTTTTCAAGCAATTGCAAGCAGGAGTCCACATGAAGAATGGACACATATTTCAAAACATATTTCAAGGCAACAGCCAGAATTCCATTGGAAGAATACAAGATGCAAGATCAAGGCAATACAAAAGCACAAAATACCAGGCATAGATAGGATTTTTGTAAATCATAGAGCATAGCTTAGGCTAACTTCTTTTTATCCTTACATGGTGTAATAAGGGGGTCAGCAAGCAGTAACAGCTGCAACAACAGAGAAATCACAGCTTCCTGGTAGTCCTAGCTACCAGACACTCCTTAACTACACTGACCTGATTCCAGTTTAGCCCGGGATATGTAGGCAACCTCTGAAGCAGGGTGCGGTCAAACTTTTCAAAAATGCTTCACACGGAATATGCGAATGGGCAAAAATCCCTCATTACCGCTCACTTGTCTTTGCACGAAAACTCTTCGTGTTTCTGGGCAAAGAGGGGCAGCTGTGAGCACGTGATTTTTTCCCTAAGCAAATTATTCCTAAAATTCAGACAAAATGATTTTTCATTATTTTTATAATTTTTGTTGAAATTTGTTGCATTTTTGTGTTAATTAATTGCCTAATAATTCATATTAAAAATACAAAAAATATGCATATGCATTAGGATTTTTAATTTTAAAATTTTAGTATTAATTTCGAAACAATTTAAGGAAAAATCAAAAATATATAATAGCATTACTAGAAAATAGATATTAAATAAATTTTAGAATTTAATTAGTTTAACAATTTAATAAAATCAAAATATATATATATATATATATATATATATATATATATAATTGGAAAAGAAAAATAAAATACAAAATACAAGTGAAAATACAGTACAAAAATACAAGAAAATAATGGATTGTTAAAATTTGGGCCAAATAAACTAGCCCAAGCAATAAAATACCCGCCCAGGCCCAAAATAATCCCGTATCCGGTCAGCTTCAAATCTAACCAAACGACGCCGTTTAAGGGGCATTTGATCTCAGCCATTGAAACCTGGTAATCTAACGGCTGAAACCTGAACTCATAAAAAATAAACCGAGGATGTTTTGCATCAATTAATCTCGACCATTCATCGCTTTGATCCAACGGTTGAGGCTAGATATCAATAATAAATAAAACGGCATCGTTCAGTGCCCAGGAGATCTTAGCCGTTCGTTTTCATTAATCCAACGGTAGTGGTCATTTGTTATGTTTTAATATGTATAGCATATACAAAAAATAACAGAAACAAATTCATTCTCTTCTTCCTCTCTAACCTAGCCGCCCCCAAATCCCTCAGAACCCCGCCGGAACCCTACCGGCGAGAAACAGTAGTTACGCCAACCAGTCCACAAAATACACCCTAGGACCGCCTTGAGCTCCTGAGTCCACCCATCTATCCCGTTTCTTTCAAAACCCCTTCCTTCTGTTCGAATATTCAGAAATGTGTCGCCGGAACCCTACCGCCGGCGAACACAACTTATGCCAATAGTCACCAAATTAACACCCGTTGTTCCTCTTCTCATCCCCTTTCCATTCTTCCAAGTGATTTCCTTCTAATCTTGCCGGAAAGCTTCAAATATCAAACTGAAGTTTTCCGGCCAAGACTTGAAGTATGCCAAAAAAATCCCAAATTAACACCATAGACTCCTTTTCCCATCCTTTATTCTAAACTACCAACTTTTTCCTTCGAATCTTGCTCAAACTCGTCAAAATGAAATTTGAGTTTTCTGGCCAAGAACTCAAGCTCAAATCTTTATGATTTTTGACCATAACATCCTTAACCACGTGTTTTATTATGAAAACACATGGTTGGGGATGTTACTGGTCAAGAATCTCGAAAGATTTTCTCAAAAAATGGCTGGCTAGTGTTTTCGTTACATCAGTGAGTTTCCACTTGTGGTTTTATTATATTTGTTCAGTTTTGTTTGAGGGTCTGTATAGCGATTTTTCTTTCTTAGTCCAGTTCTGGTGTTAATTGATTTTGTTGCTAATTTTTTGTTTTTACCTTTTATTCATATGTTAGTTAAATCGGATTTGTTTTTATATTTTTAGTACTCTTAGAGTTAGTTTAATCCATGACCAGTGTGTTTGCTTGAAGTTTAATGTAGGTTTGAAATAAGTATAGTATGATTTGATTGATCACAAGACTATTAGAATATTATTGCTTATCTAGGGTATTTTTACTTTGTTTAAGTTCAATATAGGATTTTGATTTTGATCTTAAGACTTGTTTGGTTATAGCTGTTTAAATTTCGATTAATAATTAGTTAATGATTGGATTAATTCTGATAATTAGGGTTATAATAGTCTGGTAGTTTTAAAATTCAGGGTTAAAGGGGTAAAAGAGCAGTAGTGTAGCTGGTAAAATCAAATGAATTGCAGGGGTAATTTGGGTACATAAAAGGGGTTAAGGGTAATAAACCTTAGGAAGTGGGGGCATTCTGGGTAGAAGGAAATGCCAATAAGGTAATTTTCTAAGAGAGGTAGGGATATGTAGGGTAATACACTTAGATAGAATGTTCTATATGGGGTAATTAATGTAATTTTTCACAAATAAGGGTATCCAATCGAGTAACTAATAAAAAATAAGGATAAAACTGAAATAAAAGAGGGACCATAGTGTAATTAACAAAGTTTGAACTTCCCTCCAAAATTAAAACTATAAATAGGCATCAATGGGCATCATTTGTTAAGTTTGGCAATCTGAAAATCTCCTTAAAGTAATTCTGCCATTCTAGCTCCACACTCTCGCAATTAACCACTTCCAAAACTCAAAAAAAAGAACATTAGAATTAACAGAAAAATATCGAAATTCTATTGTTTCATTGATCTAAACTCAATTCGAAGGCTGTTTTTGTTGATTGTTTCTGATTCTGGTGATTGAAAGGCTGGAATTTCGTTTTGAAATTGATTAATTGTATTCTCCTGGTTTATATCCTATACTTTTGGTTAAAATCTGGTGGTGTTGAGGCTGTGATTGAGTTTGCTGCGTTAATTCCTGTTGCTGTTGCTGATCGTTAGAGATCTAATTCTCTTTCTTATATTTTTCTTCTACTCGGGTACAATTTTACTCCTGGCAGTGTGAAGTTTCAATTCCTGTATTTACACAATTGTGAAATCAAGTTTTGATAAAGCCTTTTGATACAATAGATTGCCTTTTATTTTCATTTGCTATTTGTAGTATTGTAGTGATAGATTCATCTTAACTGAATTTGTATTAATATTAGATAGGATCGTTTAAATTCAATTAGTAATTATACAGGACTGCTTCTAAGTGATTTGGAATGATTTTGGACTGTTAGATTATGTCAATTCCTACATTAGCATTCACTGTTCGTTTTCTCGAGTAAAAATTGGGGTGTGTTGGGTTGAAATTAGGTTTGTGTTCGCTCATTTGAACTAGTAGATTTGAGGTAGTGTGTATTGAAATAACTGCTGGTGATTAGTTAATCCTTAAACTGTAAAATTAGTGTTGTGTATAACTGAAATTAACGACAGCAATGTGTGATTCTATAGGCACAAAATTATATTTGATCCTGCAGATTTAGTTTGTTCATGTTCAATTAAACTATAACTAACAGAAGTTCATTCATGGGAAACAAATAAGTTCAAATAGCCATTGTCTTTTCAGATTTCATAACGTGACTAAATTGGCCTAGGATAGGATAATTGATGTTCCTACACTTTTGATTATTAATTGGGTATTCATCCTAGAAGGTGTAATTGGCCTAAAATTAAAGGGCGGTGTTTTCTTTTTGGAATTACCGTAGGCCCAAGTAGTCCAACACGGTGAGTAAGACCTGGGCCTCCATTTGAATACATGTGAAGTCCATTTAAGTACATGCGGAGAATATGCTACCTTGCTTATTAATGTGGATTGAGTTTGAACACTTTTTAAATTGGACCTTAAGGTTTTGAGCCCTTTAATTAAGCATGGTCTTTTCTTTTATTCTTAGTGACAAATAAAGATAGAAAACCATCACCTTAGGATTGGCGTTAAATAAAATTGAGATGAGCCTCGCGTAATAAAACAAATGAATTGCGGGGCCCTCAATAATTATTTTAAAAATACTAGAAATCGGGAGGATCGTTTAGTAAATTTCGTGGTCTTCCCCAAAGTTAATAAACACGTAGTCGTTTTAGGTGCGAGTATTAATAATATTACTTTCCCAAAAACGGGTGCACATTTATGTGACCCAAATCCAAATCTCAACGAAGTCTAAATATGTTAAAGGCCACGGGCGTACTGGTACGGCGCGGTTTGAGATACATTTTTACGACGTTGTAATTCTTGTAAAAAAAAATATATAATAAATATAATAAAAGTGGTTTGTTAATAAAAGGAACATAAAATAGAATATGTATGGAAATCAGATAAAATCAAATACAACAGTTGAGCGACCGTGCTAGAACAACGAAATCCGGTAATGCCTAACACCTTTTTCCGGGTTAACAAAATTCCTTATCCGGATTTCTGGTTCGCGGACTGTTAACAGAGTCATATTTTCCTCTCTTCGGGATTCAACCGGTGACTTGGAACACCATTAATCTTCCAAGTGGCGAATCTGAATAAATAATAATAAATCTCGTTCCGACTGTCCTTTAATTGAAAAAACTCCTTTATGCCCTTCACGGGGTGTATTAAAACTCGTAAAAAAGGAGTTGTGACACTCATCACTGCTTTCAGCCCAACGGTTAGTCTTGTTACTTATTGAGTACATTGGTCGGTTTTACTCATACTACACTCTGCACTTCCTGTGCAGATCCAGATACTTTTGGGCACGAATGTTGCTAGTGTTGGAGCTTATTCAGTTTGGAGACTATCAAGGTAGCTTCCTTGGCGTCCGCAGACCTTGACTCTCCTCTTGTCTTTTAGTTTTATTTATACTGTTCTACCTTACTAGACAATGTTTCTGCAGTCAGACCATGTTATTCTATAGATAATCCCGTACTTAGTGACACCCGAATTTTGGGGAATATTGTATTGAGTCACGGTATTTTCTTATCGGTATTTTTGAGATTTTTTTCTTGAACTTATATTACTGTTTTTTCTAAAATTAAAGATGCGTGCTTTTATTGTGATTGTTTCATGACCCATAACCAACCTGTCGTGATGGCACATATCATAGTACTAGACAAGCTGGCTAATCAGACACTTCAACACTTAAAACCTTTGAAAGATACCCAAAATAGTTTAAATAAAGGAGAAATCTTTTTAAAACAGGATAGAAAATCACATCTCAATACATAAACTCTCCCAAAAATCAAGGTGTCACCGGGTACACGAGCATCTATATAAAAATACAATCTGGTACACTGACTAGACATTAACATTGGAAAATAAACTAAAAGACAAGGGTGAAGAGTCAAGGCATGCGGATGCCAAGCAACTACCTCGATAATCTCCAAAGGTATGGTCTCTACAGACCAACAACCGCCGTGACTAGAAGCACCTGGATCTGTACACGAGGTGCAGGGTATAGCGTGAGTACAACCAATTCAATAAGTAATAAATCTAACCTCTGGACTGAAATTAAAGATGAGCTCAGCAGGTACAGTTCAGTATAGAAATGACAGTACAGAAATGTAGGCATATTTTCAAGTTCAGCAGATAAAAACTCAATACAAGTAAAATAGATCAACTCTGAATTATATAAAGGGTATGACATTTCTATATCTACATGCTACTATACATGTTATATGTGGTACACTACACTTGTGCAGTACTGAGTGATTGAGTACACTACATTTCTATAGATCAACTCTCAGAGTACTCAATCACTCAGTACTGCACGGGGCAGGTCTAGCCCGGGGAAGATCCATCCCTCAATATAAATAGTAATTGACAGTCAGTCACTTAGTACTGTATAAGGCCAATCCAGCCTAGGGAACTCCATCCCAAATATAAATATATAGGAAAACTCCATGCCCAGAGAACTCTATCCCAAATGTGAATATATAGGGCAACTCCATCCCAATATAATATCCACTGCGCTTACTGTGAGGGTGTAAACTTCGGAGGAGCTCCTTCAGTCCAAGCGCTATAATAAGCCAATCATGGCATGAAAAATAAATATGCTGCGGTGTGCAGCCTAATCCCTTAATTATCACTGACAATCAGACCCTTGGCCTCACTCAGTCATTAATCTCTCTGGTGTCTCAAGCTCACAACGCTCGTACTAAGCAACACTAATCAATTATACGAGATGTGATAATATATAATAGCGGAGACTGAGATATGATATGAATGATGAATACGGCTGAGTACATGACTACAATTATACAATTAACTCAACATCAAGGAACGACCACTGTGGGTCCCAATAGTACCATCATATATCCTAAACATGATTTTTAGCATAAATTACAGCTCAAGTGCTCTAACACACGGAGTAAGGTAAAAGTGTTTAGTTAAGGTAGCTACTAAATTCCATGAAATTGACTAATCCACAATTTACACGGTGCATGACCACACGCCCGTTACCTAGTATGCGCGTCACTTCATCATCAATTGCATAATACGTAATTCAGAGTTTCATACCCTCAGAACCAAATTTAGAAGTATTACTTACCTCAAGCTGTGCAAATCCCTACTCCAAAAAGCCCTTACCTCGCGAAACGACCTCCAAATGCCTCGAATCTATCCACAAACAGTTCGATACAATCAACACGGGCTAAAGTAATCAATTCCATAGAAAACACTAAGCTCTTAATCAAAAGTCAACTCAAAAGTTGGCCCCCAGGCCCACATCTCGAAATCAGGTAAAAGTCACAAAATCTGAAAGCCCATTCAACCACGATTTACACCATACCAAATTTATCCAAATCCGATACCAAATCGACACCCAAACTCCCAATTTAAACTCTCCAAATCTCTAGCCTCAAACTCCCAAAGTTACACCTCAAAACCACACAATCTAGGTGAGAAATTCAATGAGGAAACATAAATATTGAATAAATTTAACCACAAGTGACTTACCTCAAGAAACCCCTCGAAAATCCTCTAAAACATTTCCTGATCCCGAGCTTAGAATGTTCAAAATGAAGAAAATCATGTAACCCTCGTCTTTAATATTATGCCTAGGCTTTCCACACCTGCGACAACTGAACCGCATCTGCTGTGTTGCAGAAGCTACAATACTTCTTCTTATACGGTGAACCACTTGAGCCAAGACCTCGCACCTGCAGAAAATACTCCGCTTCTGCGCAACCGCAGGTGCGACCACCTTCCCGCACCTGCGATGACCCTCCGCTTGTGTGCTCGACCCCTCCGCATCTGCGACCACGCAGGTGCGAATTTTTTTTTTGAACCTGCGACCATATCCTTCCTCACCCCTAGCTGCATCTGTACAACACAGCTCACACCTCCAAGCTCGCATCTGCCACCAAAGCTCCACTGGTACGATTTCACTAGAAGCTCCTAGCTTCAACAATCTTCCACACTTGAAATTCGATTTGTTAACTATCCGAAACTCACCCGATGATCACAGGATCTCAACCAAACATACCAACAAGTCCCACAATATCATACAAACTTAGTTGAGCCTTCAAATCATATCAAACCACGCTAAAACCATGAACCGCACATCGATTAAAGCCTAATATTTGAACTTCTAACTTCTACATTCGATGCCGAAGCCCATCAAATCACGTTCGATTGACCTCTAATTTTGCGCACAAGTCACAAATGACACCACGGATCTACTCCAACTCTTGGAACCCCAATCCGAGCCTAGTAACCACAAAGTCCACTCTCGGTCAAACTTTCAAATTGACAACTTCCACTATTTCAAGTCCAATTCAACCACAGACCTCCAAATCACAATCCGAACACATTTCTATGTCTGAAATCTCCCGTCAGAGCTAACAGAACCATCAAAACTCCATTTCATAGTCGTTTACACATAAGTCGATATTCGGTCAACCATTTCAACTTAATCTTTCAACCTTGAGACTAAGTGTCTCAACTCATTCTGAAACCTCTCCGACTTGAACCAACTACCTCGGCAAGTCACATAACAACTGTAAAGCATAAAATGAGCAATAAATAGGAAAATAGGGCTTTAACTCTCTAAACGACTGGTCGAGTCATTACAAATTTTCGACTTGTCTAGTATTGCGATATACGCCATCACGACATATAAGATTTGGGTCGTGACAATTACTCTTTGGTCTCAAAACCATTATTAGCACTCTTTATATCCTATTTTTAGTATAGAGAACTATACATCTGACAAAAATAATTCATGTATTGCAATTCCCCCATAATTAATTTTTGCATTGCTAACTACTAGAATTTGATAGTTTTTCGACTGAAAATTGTAGTCAGAAGATTCCGACTGTTTCGGTCGGAAAATAAAAAAAAAATATTAAACATTTTTTTCTTATATTTTGACCATACTCCGACATAGTTGGTTGCAAGGTTTTGGCAGAAAAACCCGGGAAATTTATTTGCGACCGATTCAGTCGGTAATTAAAGGTCAAAGTTATTGCCTTTGAATACATTAATGTTTTCGACAGATTCTATCGGAAATTTATAATTAATTTTTTCTAAGTTACCCACTGATTTGGTCGGAAAACTTTTAAATATTAAATAATTATTTTTTCAGTAAGCTACCAACCAAAGTGGTCGGAAAAAATGCGCTTATCAAAATTAAATTTATTTTCAACTAAATCGATCAGAAAATTTAATTATATCCCCGACTTGACCCCTTTCTTTGTTTTTCTCTTTGTTTTTCTTTCTCTTCTTTCCCCCTTCACTCCCTTCGCTCACCAAATCCCTCGTTGCCGTCGAAGATTCTTTCTCGCCGTCGACTTCAAATCCAGCGGTACTACTCTTTCTCCATTTCTCCCTCATCCCTATCACGCGTGGCAGCCCCCATTAATTTTTTTTTTTTTAGGTATTGCCAATTTGTCTCCGGCAGTGTGAGCCTTCTCCGGCGACTAGCATCTTCTCCGGCAAGGTAATTTGTTCCTTCGCATCCTTTCTGCGACCTTGATTGTTAATATATTTGTTCTTTTTGTTTGTATTGTCATTAAAATCAAAATTTTTGGAATTTTTTGTTTGAATATGAAAATATTATAATTGAAATTAGGGTTGAAATAAAGAATAAATGAATTAAATTATTCATTAAGCTTGAAAAAAAATAATTGTTTAGAGACTTGAGTAATATTAAAATTAATCTTTTTTTTAATTAAAAAATTAGAATTCGGGGTAATCTTCTTTTGAATAAGCAATAATGGTTGAAATAAAGAATAATTTATTCTTTTATAGTCTTCTTCAATTGGAGTACTCTTCAATTTATATTATAATTGATATATGGTATAGAATTAGGAATAAAACTATTCAATCTTGACTTTATTTTAACATTGTAACGTATATATGTTATTCAATTAATATTAGACAGTGTTTTGAATAATTATAGAATTAATTTTGACTCATCCTGCAAAGAGCTCCAATTGTATTTTGTATTATTTATGTGATGTAGCTAGTATAACTTTAACAATAGTGAAGTAAATATATAAAATAATTATAAGATTAAAGTTTATTAAATATAATAAATTCATTGTTTTGAAATTGTATTGAGTTTTAGGTTGGTTGAATAAATTCATTGGTTTAAAATATCAAATTACACTAAAATATATAATTAAACTATTTATATAAGTAACCTTTGAAGAATAAAATTTGTTGATTAGGGTAAATAACCTAAATATTTCAACTTCTACTTTTCTTCTATATGAAGATGAAATTTGGGCATTGTAAATGGATGTATGATAGGAATCATCCGAATTTTATGGGGTTGCAGGATAAATTTATAGAAGGGGTTACTAGCTTTATTGCTATGGCAAAGACATTTGATGATTTTCTTATAGAAAGGATGATTAGGTGCCCCTGTGTGAAATGCAAGCGACTTAAGTTATTGGAGTCCAATATTGTTATTGTTCATTCGTATAAGAATGGATTTATGAAAAATTATTATGTGTGGACTATGCATGGGGATAGTGTTGCTAGTGTAGATGATGTTCATTTTCAGAACTCATTTGATGGTGAAGAAGGTAGTCCCATGGCGGAGAATATTAATGTTGAAAATTCTAGATTTAATGAAATGATAAGGGATGCTTTTGAGTTGTTCTCTGGGGTTCAATTCGAACCAAATGATGAGGCTAAGAGCTTTTCCACGCAGTTAGAGGAAGCTAGTTGTCCGCTTTATGAAGGTGCAATGCATTTCAAGTTGTCTGTTGCATTTAGAATACTAAGTAATAAATAGGATAATTCTATTCTCAAGCGGGCGTGGATTCTATCATTGGCCTTATGAATGACTTAATCCGACCAAGATTGACTTGCCTAAAGATTTTTACATGTCAAATAAATTGGTTTCCAAGTTGGATCTTTCATCAGAGAGGATTGATTGTTGTGAGAAATGTTACATGTTATTCTATAAGGATCATGCAGCTTTAGAAAATTACAAATTTTGTAACCAACCACATACAAAGAAGTCACAAATGCTAAACAAAAGAAGTTCCCAGTGAAGGCGATGCACTACTTACCTCTTATACCAAGGTTAAAAAGGTTGTATGCATCAATGAATTTTGCTCCTTATATGAGATGGAATAATGAACATAGAAGGCCAGATTGTAATGACCCGGCTGGTCGTTTTGAGAATATGAGCCCCAGTCCCCTATTTGTTCCTTCCTCTATTTCATTTTGTGCTTACTTGACTTGCCGGGGCGCTTGGTGTCAGGTTCGAATGAGCTCTGCAGTGGAATGAGACACATAATCCCTAAGTTTGAAGTTTAAGTTGTAAGAGTTGACCGTAGTTTGTCCTGTATGAAAACGACTACGGAATTGGGTTTCATTAGTTTCAATAGGTCGTTATGGTGATTTTGGTCGTAGGAGCGTGTTCGGATGTTAATTTGGAGGCCCGTAGTTCATTTCGACGTTAATTGGAGAAAGTAGGAAAATTAGAAGATTTTTTGGGAAGTTTGAATAGGACTAGACTTTTTTATATCAAGGTCAGATTCTAATTTCGGAAGTTAGAGTAGGTCCATAATTTCAAATTTGACTTGTGTGCAAAATTTGAGGGCTATCAGACGTGTTTTCATAGGTTTCAGTATCGGATGTAGAAATTAGATGTTCAAAGTTTATTAAGCTTGAATTGGGGTGCAATTCGTGGTTTTAGCGTTGTTTGATATGATTTGAAGGCTAGAATAAGTTCTTATGATGTTTTAGGACTTGTTGGTCGGATTGGTTGAGGTCCCGTGGGCCTCGGGTGTGATTCAGACCATGTTCAGCACAATTCGGATCATTTTTGAATAGCCAAAGATGCAGGTTTTCTGAGGTTTGGTTTACTTCAGTGCGATCGTGTGGGTTGTTTCACGATCGCGAAGGGGTTTTTCGGCGGACTGAGTATTCACTCTACGCGTTCGTAGTGAAGGGAACGCGAATGCATAAAGTTGGTCATAGCGAGTCGTTAATGCGTGGCGAAGGTAGCATTCGCTTAGAGATTTTCGGGGCATCAGATCATGCGCGGTTGTGCTTCGCGGTCACGTGGCTTAGTTCGCGATCGCGTAGATTTGGTCCCTCATTGTCCGCATTTGCGTATAGTCATTCACGTTCGCATATAGTCAATCGCATTTGCATAGGCCATTGGGGAAAAAAGGTGTAAAGTTCTTAGATAGAATTTTGAGGTTTTGATTGAGGTTTTGGTATCAGATTTGTGTAATTTTGGTATGGGTGGACTCGTGGTTGAACGAGTGTTCGAATTTCTTGACTTTTACATGATTTTGAGACGGGCCCAGGGTAGGGGTAATTTTCTAATTCTTTGCTAACGTCATAATTTTATTATTTAGATTAGTTTTTTATAGTTATAATTATAGTATGTAATTGCTTTTGGCTAGATTTGGGCCGTTCGGAGTCGGAAAGTCAAGGAAAAGGCATTCTTATTGATTGATTGAGCGAGGTTTGAGGTAAGTAACTTGTCTAACCTTGTGTGGGAGAAATTCCCTTAGGATTTGATACTATTGTAATAATTTGTGATATGTGAGTGCCGTCTACGCGACGTGGTGAGTGCGTACACGAGCTAAATATTGAAATTCCAATCTTTGCTAAATAGGCTCCTTTTTATGCCTTAATTGAGTTATTCTAGCATGTGTAGTCATCATGTTTAGCCTAATTTCACATGTCTACATGCCTCATCTCATAAATTGCAATTTGTACAACATGCTTCGTTGAATTACCTGCTTCCTTGATTCCATTTTCGTTCTTTAACTGTAGGATTCCTTTCTTGTAATATTATTGTTTCATTCACTACGTCTTGACTTTCGTGATTCTTGTTGAGATGGTTGTTTGGTTATTGGCACGAGGTTTCTTCCGCATGAACTGTTATTGGTATGAGGTTTCTTCCGTACGGAGTGTTACTGGCACGAGGTTTCTTACGTGCGGAGTATTATTGGCACAAGGTTTCTTACATGCAGAGTGTTATTAGAAAGAGGTTTCTTCCGTGTGGTGTGTTATTTGGCACGAGGTTAGTTTCGTGCGGGTTGTTATTGTGGCACGAGGTTTCTGATGTGCTGTTATTATGGTACGAGGTTTCTGCCATGCGGCTACTATTTTCCTCTATTTGATGTATTGTTTGTTATTGTTATTGCTCCTTAACTTGTAAGATGTTTGTTCCCTTACGTTTTGTAATTCTCTGCTTGTTTTCCTGTGCTGTTGCTTTTCCGTACATTCTTATTATTTCATTAACTTGGCATTTATTTTTATCGTTTCACCTTCTGCCTTACTTCTTATATTCTAGTATGGCCTTGACCTGACCTCATCACTACTTTATGGAGGTTAGGCTTGGCACTTACTAGGTACCGTTGTGGTGTACTCATACTATGCTTCTGCACATGTTTTTGTGTAGTCCCAGGTACATCTTATCTGCCTTGATAGTAGAGAGTTGTGTTGCTGCTTGGAGACTTCAAGGTATATTTGCCAGCATCCGCAGACATCAGAGTCCCCCTCTATCCTTATTATGTTTTTTTCCTTATTCTCTTAAGACTGATGTATAGAGATATTTAGTACTTTCTTTAGAACTTTTGGCTTATAACTAACAGGTTTTGGGAGTTGTTCTTACTATTAGTTGCAGATTTACTTGTACATGCTGAGCGCCAGTTTTCAGCTTTATATATATATATATATATATATATATATATATATGATGTTGAGATTTTAGTCGTTATTTCAATACTTTCTACAAAATTATTAGATTACCTATTCTTAGAGACTAGGTGCCGTCATGTCATCCTACGGCGGGAAACTTGGGTCGTGACAAGTTGGTATCATAGCTCTAGGTTCACAAGCAGGTTTTGTAGAGTCTCACGGATTGGTACGGATACGTTTGTGCTTATCTTCAGGAGGCTATGGTAATGTTAGGAAAAAGTTTCACTTCTTTGGTTCCTTGTAGTGCAAAATTGCTGACTTCAGGATTCTAAACTTCTGTCTTTTTATTCTCTCACAGATGGTGAGGAACAAGTACAGCTGAATCAGATGACCAGACACCTGCGCCCCCTCCTAGAGCCGCAAGAGGTCGGGGGGGGGGGGAGGGAGGGGGGACAAAGGCCAAGGACATCCATGTGGTACAGCCAGAGTACCCGCACAAGCTACTACAGAGGAGCCACCAGTAGCTCCAGTCGGAGCGCACTCACCTAAGATGCCTATTACTGCACCAGCTCTTAAGGAGACCCTCGCCCACTTTCTGAGCATGTTTGATGCTTTAGCTCAGGAAGGGTTGATACCACTTACTCCTGCCACTTCTCAGGCTAGGGGAGGATCACAGACTCCAGCCGCCCGTACTCCAGAGCAGCAGGTTCAGGTCGACCAGGTTCTAGAGGTCATACCAGTACAGCTAGTAGCCCCAGTTCAACCTCAGGTTAGGGCTGCAGTTTTTGAGGGGGAGCAGTTCAATCTCGAGAGGTATAAGAAGTACCACCCTCCTACTTTTAGTGGCTTGGCGTCAGAGGATGCCTAGGTTTTTCTTGAGGAGTACCATCGCATCCTCCATACTATAGGTATTGTGGAGTGTAGTGGGGTCGCTTTCAATGTGTTCCAGCTTAAGGGAGTGACCTATTTTTGGTGGCGAACATATGAATTGGGTAATCCGGCGGAGTTAATTCACTTACTTGGACTCAGTTCTCGGATATGTTCTTGAGAGAGTATGTTCCCAGAGTCTCGGAGATGCATGGCACAGAGTTTGAGTAGTTGCGCTAGTATTCTTTGACCGTGTCAGAGTATGTGGTTCAAATCAGTGATTTGGCTAGGCATGCACCAGCCTTGGTTGCTGTTATAAGAGAGTGAGTCCGTTAATTTATCAATGGTCTCAAGCCCAGTATTAGATTTAGCATGGCTCGAGAGTTGGAGACGGACATCGCATACCAGCATGTATTGGGGATTGCTAGGAGACTGGAGGGTATGCTGAATCGGGAGAGCGAGGAGAGAGAGGCCAAGAGGTCTCGAGTGTCTGGAACTTATAGTGGTACTCATGCCCCAGTTACAGCTTGCTAGGGTAGGGGCTGTGTGAGTCACCCTGTTCATTCAGCACTTCTAGCCGCCAGTGGTATTCCGGCCGCTCCAAGGCCCCAAGCTCCCTATTTGTCAGCGCCATTGTCTAGCGCACCTTCTCAATAGGGTACTTTCAGCGGGTCAGTCCAGCCGATCTGGCTCAATCCAGCCACAACAGCCACATCCTCCGAGAGATTGTTTTTAGTGTGGTGACACTTGCCATATGGTGAGCGATTGCCCTAGACGTAGGAGGAGTTCTACTCAGGCTCCGTGTGCTCCACCGGGTCCTCAGGCTATGTTTATAGCACCAGCTACCACTCCACCTACTTAGCCAACTCGAGGTGGAGGCCGAGCAGGTAGAGGTCTCCCTAGAGGGGAAGGCTAGGCTAGATGTTATGATCTTCCTACTCAGACCGAGGCAGTTGCATCCGACTCTGTCATTACAGGTATTGTTTCGGTCTGTCATAGAGATGCCTCAATCTTATTTGATCCAGTCTCCAATTTTTCCTATGTGTCATCTTATTTTATTTTGTATTTGGGTGTATCCCATGATTCTTTGAGTTCTCCTGTCTATGTGTCTACACATGTGGGCATTTCTATTGTTATAGACCGTGTGTATCGGTCGTGTTTAGTTGTTCTTAGTGGTTTTGAGACTAGAGACAATTTATTATTGCTCAATATTGTATACTTTGATATTATTTTAGGGATAAACTGGTTGTCGCCCTATTATGATATTCTTAATTGTCACGCCAAGACCGTGACGCTGGCTATGCCAGGATCACCACGGTTAGAGGGAGAGGTACCTTAGATTACACTCATAGTAGAGTTATTTCATTTCTAAAGGCTCAGCGGATGGTTGAGAAGGAGTGTGATATGCATCTAGCTTATGTGAGAGATGTCATTTTTGATACCCCTACTATGGAGTTAGTTACGGTAGTGAGGGACTATATCGATTTTGGTATTGATTTGTTATCGGGCACTCAGCCCATCTCTATTCCTCCATATCGTATGGCTCCACCTAACTTGAATGAGTTAAATGAGCAGTTGTAGGAGTTTCTTGATAAGGGCTTCATTCGGCCCAGTGTGTCACCTTGGGGTGCTCCAGTCTTGTTTGTAAAGAATAAGGATGGCTCTATGCGCTTATTTATTGATTATTGCCAACTGAACAAGGTTACCGTGAAGAACATATATCCATTGCCCCATATTGATGACCTATTTGATCAGTTATAGGGTGCCAGAGTGTTTTCCAAGATTGACTTGCGTTCAGGCTATCATCAGTTGAAAATTCGGGAGCCAGATATCCTGAAGACTTCCTTCAGGACTTGGTATGGTTATTATGAGTTCTTAGTGATGTCATTTGGGCTGACCAATGCCCCAACAACATTCATGCACTTGAGCACACTGTATTTTGGTGCTATCTTGACCCATTTGTCATTGTTTTTATTAACGACATTCTGGTGTACTCCCAAAGTCGGAAGGATCATGAACATCACGTGAGGACTGTGCTCTAAACCTTGAGAGAAAAGAAGTTATATGCAAAATTTTCAAAGTGTGAGTTCTATCTAGATTCAGTGGCATTTTTGGGTCACGTAGTTTCGAGTGAGGGGATTAAAGTGGATCCGAAGAAGGTTGCAGCAGTGCAGAGTTGGAACAGACCATCCTTAGCTATGGAGATTCGGAGTTTTCTTGGTTTGGTAGGGCATTACCGTTGATTTGTAGAGGGGTTGTCATCTATTGCGACACCTATGACCAGGCTGACCTAGAAGGGTGCTCCCTTCAGGTGGATAGAGGAGTGTGAGGAGAGCTTTCAAAATCTCAAGACTACCTTGACTACAGCCCCAATATTGGTATTACCTACAGGTTTGGTATGTTTTACTATATATTGTGATGCATTGCATATTGGTCTCAGTGCGGTGTTGATGCAGAACGGTAGGGTGGTTGCCTACGCATCTAGACTGTTGAAGGTGCATGATAAGGACTATCATGTCTACTACCTTGGGCTGGTAGCTATTGTTCATTACTTGAAGATTTTGGCCGCACTATTTGTGTGGTGTCCCTTGTGAGATCTACACCTATCACTGGAGTCTGCAACATCTGTTCAACCAAAATGATTTTGACTTGCGTTAGTGGAGATGGTTAGAGCTTCTTAAGGATTATGATATCACCATTTTTTACCATCTTGGGAAGGCCAATGTGGTGGCCGATGCCCTGAGTTGTAGGGCGGAGAGTTTAGGCAGTCTAGCGTATCTACCAGCAGTAGAGATGCCCTTGGCATTGGATGTTCATGCCTTGGCCAACTAGTTTGTTAGATTGGATGTTTATGAGTTGAGTCAAGTTTTTATATGGTGTCTCATTCTTCTATTATGATCGTATCAGGGAGCATTAGTATGATGACCCCCACCTACTAGTCCTTAAGGACGCGGTTCAGTGCAGTGATACCAAGAAAGTCACTATTGGAGACGATGACACATGGAGGATTTAGGACAGGCTATGTGTGTCCAATGTGGATGGGTTGCGTGAGTTGATTCTCCAAGAGTCTCACAGTTCACCGTACTCTATTCATCCAGGTGCCGCAAAGATGTATTAGGACTTGAGGCAGCATTATTGGTGGAGGAGAATGAAGAATGACATAGTGGAGTATGTAGCTCGATGTCTAAATTATCAGTAGGTGAAACATGAACATCATCGACTGGGTGGATTGCTTCAGAAGCTAGAGATTACAGAATTGAAATGGGGTAGATCACTATGGATTTTGTTGTTGGGCTCCCATGGACTCAGAGGAAGTTTGGCTTAGTTTGGGTGATTGTGGATAGGCTGACCCCAAGTCATCGCATTTCATTCTAGTGATGACTACTTATTCTTCCGAGTAGCTGGCTAGAGTTTATATTCGCGAGATTGTCTGGCTTCATGATGTGTCGATATCCATCATCTCTGATCGGGGTACACAATTTGCATCATTCTAGATATCCGTGTAGCATGCGTTAGGTACTCGGGTCAAGTTAAGAATAACATTTCACCTCAAATGGATGGACAATCCGAGCGCACTATTTTGAAGGATATACCCCGTGCATGTGTGATAGAATTTGGGGTCCTTGGGATTAGTTCTTGCAACTTGCGGAGTTTGCCTGCAATAATAGTTATCAGCCGAGCATTCAGATGGCCCCTGATCTCGTCCAAGTCATACCTCTATTCGAGGTTATGAAATGGTCGATGCAATAGTAATACCCGACTAAGTGTCGGGGTCGAAATCCACAAGGAGCTATATGAATGGGATTTAGGAGTATATATTATGGTGAATGAGCTTGAACTATCTTAGATTGCATTTTCAAAAATATGGTTGGTTCTAGGTCTAATTTAAACTAAGATTGAAAGATAAATAATTGAAATTAAGAAATTGTGTTTTTGTTGTTGTTTTCAAATAATGTAAGCTATGACCTTCACCTAGGTGTTTTCCTAATGGGTTGTAAACTTTAAATCTTGTTTTGTTGGTCAGGGTGTATTATAGCTATCAACACTCAAATACTCACTCAATACCTCTCGGTAAGAGAGTGATTTGCCCAATTTGGCTTTCTCAAGTCCAAATGGCTATTGAACCAAACAATTGATAAACTGCCCAAGTCTGATTTTACTGTCTCTAGGTTCAACTCGTTAATTGGGACTATCAATCTCTTGATTTTGTCCCAAATTATTGTTAGCCAAGTTTTCCGAGACTAAGTCTCTTTCTCAAGTAGAGACCAAGTCAAATAGGCATGAACTAATATTTGCAACCATTAATTCTGCAATTAAAAGCAAGAACAAGACAAAATAATAAACACCCAACAATGAAAAAGTCATAAATTAAACACCCATTAGGTTTACACACTAGGTTGGGTCACAACCCAGTTAGAAATCTAGCTACTCATAATGGGTATAGAAGAAAACAAGGAAGAAAGAATGATAAAACTCATATTCAAAGATTAAAAGACAAAAATCCAATATTAAATCACCAAAGTACGCTAAAGTTGCCTAATTCAATAAGGAAAAATGGTTACAAGAGTTCCAATCGTCCGAAACTTGACCTAAATTCGTGCAACTACTCTATTTATACAAAGCAGGAAACTTGAGACCAAAAATGCCCTTCCGAAGGTTCTGCGGCGGCATAATTCCATGTGTGGTCCACATTTTTCTTCAAACTTGACAGGAGTGTAATCTGTGGCCGCATAATTTTGGAATGCGGCCCCGTGTCTCATGTTCTGCAGTCCGCACAAATCTTGGTGCAGCCATGTAGGGCCCTTCTATGAACCACACAATTCTAAGTGCGGCCGCATGGCTGACTTCTGTGGCTGCACAATAATTGTGCGATCCGCACTTCCTTTGAACTCCAAATACACACTCTCTGAACTTCTGCTCTTGGTTAGCTTATGCGGCCGCACAATAATTATGCGGTCCGCATATTGCACTAGGTCTCTGATGGATTTCCTTCACAATCTGTGGCCGCAGACGGAATTCTACGGTCCATACTTATGCTTTTGTGCCTATTTTTCTCCTTGACTTCAGATTATTCCTTCTTGAGTTGGATTTCATCTTCACGGCCCATTTTCTAATACTCTTGAATTAAGCATATTTCATCAGTTTTCGGAAATATAATTAAACACTTTTGGACTGTAACGAAAGTAAAAAGGCGCTAATAAGTAGTTAAAATCCCCACTTATCAGCTTCGTATGGGGCTTTGTATGGTAGGCGGTTTTGGTCTCTAGCAGGTTTGTTCAAGCCAGGCGAGGCTAGGCTATTGGGTACAGACTTGGTGCAGGATGCTTTGGAAAAGGTTAAATTGATTCAGGATCGTCTTCGTACAGCCCTATCCAGAAAGAAGAATTTTGTGGATTGGAAGGTTCGCGATGTTGCATTCATGGCTGGGGAGCAGGTCTTTCTCTGAGTTTCGCCCATGAACGGTGTTATGAGGTTTGAGAAGAAGGGAAAGCTGAGCCCAAGGTTTATTGGCCCATTCGAGGTGTTGTGGCGAGTTGGGGATGTTGTTTATGAGCTTGCATTGCCTCCAGTCTATTGGGAGTTAATCCAGTATTCTATGTTTCTATGCTCTGGAAATATTACGACGATCTATCTCATGTGTTATTTTTTTGCTTAGTCCAGTAGGACAATGATTTATCTTATGTCAAGGAGTTGGTGGCTATTTTGGATAAAAATGTTCGAAAGTTAAGGTCGAACAACATTGCTTTTGTGAAGGTTCATTAGAGGGGTAAGCCATTCGAGAAGGCGAATCAGGAGACCGAGCATGATATGGACAACCTTTACCCTGATTTCTTCACCACTTTAGGTATATCTCTATACTCGTTCGAGGATGAATGTTTGTTTTAAGAGGGGGAGGATATAGCGACCCGGATGGTTGTTTTGAGAGTATGAGCCCCGATCCCCTATTTATTGCTTCTTCTATTTCATTTTGTGGTTACTTGACTTGCCGGGGTGCTTGGTGTCAGGTTCGAGTGAGTTCCGGAGTGGAATGGGACACATAGTACCTATGTTTGAAGTTTAAGTTGTAAGAGTTGACTTTAATTTGACCTGCGTGAAGACGACTCCAAAATAGGGTTTCGTTGGTTCCAATAGTTCCGTATGATGATTTTGGTCTTAGGAACATTTCTAGATGTTGCTTCTTCTATTTCATTTTGTGGCTACTTGACTTGCCGGGGTGCTTGGTGTCGAGTTCGGGTGTGTTTCGGAGTGGAATGGGACACATAGTCCCTAAGTTTGAAGTTTAAGTTGTAAGAGTTGACTGTAGTTTGGCCTGCATGAAGACGACTCCAAAATGGGGTTTTGTTGGTTCCAATAGTTTTGTATGATAATTTTGATCTTAGGACCGTGTACGGATGTTGATTTGGAGACCTATAGGTCATTTCAGTGTTAATTGGCGAGAGTTAGAAAATTGGAAGATTTTTTGGAAAGTTTGACCGAGAGTTAACTTTTTGATATCGGTGTAAGATTCCGATTCTGATTCTGAAAGTTGGAGTACATCTACAATGTCAAATTTGTGCAAAATTTGAGGTCAATTAGATGTGTTTTGATAGGTTTTAGTGTCAGATGTAGACATTAGAAGTTTAAAGTTTGTTAAGCTTGAATTGGGGTGCAATTCATGGTTTTAGCGTTGTTTGATATGATTTGAATTCTCGACTAAGTTTGTATGATGTTTTAGGACTTATTGATAGGATTGGTTAAAGTACCAGAGACCTCGGGTGTGATTCAGACAATGTTCGGCGCAATTCAGATCATTTTTGAATAGCTGAAGATGCTGGTTTTCTCAGGTCTGGTTTCCTTCAGTGCGATCGCCTGGATTTTTACGCGATCACGAAGGGTTTTTTTGGTGGACTGAGTTTTTACTGTACACGATCGCAGTGAAGGGAATGCGAATGCACAAGGTTGGTTCACAGCAAGTCGCGAACATGTGGTGACGGTCGCGTTCGCGTAGAGGTTTTAGGGGTAGCAGGCCACGCACAGTTGTGCTTTGCGGTTGCGTGTCTTAATTCGCGATCACATAGGGATGGGCACTCCTTGTCTGCATTCGTGTGTAGTCAACTGCGCTCACGTAGGCCATTTTTTGGGGCGGCCTTGCTTTCTTATTTGGGACCTTGAGAGCTCGGATTTAGGTGAGAATTTGAGGTATTTTCAGAGCAAACATTTGGGTAAGGATTCTTGACTCATTTTTTATTATATTCCACTAATCTATCAGTAATTTTTTATTTAATTAAGGATTTGGGTTGAGAAATTGGGGAAAAAGGTGTAAAGTTCTTTGACCGAATTTTGACGTTTTGATCGAGCTTTTGGTATCGTATTTGTGTAATTGTGGTATGGGTGGACTGTTGGTTGAACGGGCATTAGAATTTGCGATTATCATTATATTTATAGTCTGTAATTGCTTTTGGCTAGATTTGGGCCGTTCGAAATTGGAAAGTCGAGGGAAAGGCATTTTTGTTGATTGATTGAGCGAGGTTTGAGGTAAGTGACTTGTCTAACCTTGTGTAGGGGAAATCCCCTTAGGATTTGGTATTGTTGTAAAAATTTGTGATATGTGAGTGCCGTGTACGCGAGGTGACGACTGCGTACACGGGGTAGATGTTGAAATTCCGGTCTTTGTTAAGTAGTTTTCTTTTTGCACCTTAATTGAGTTATTCTAGCACATGTAGTCATCATGTTTAGCCTAATTTCACGTCTACGTACCTCATCTCTTAAATTGCAAATTGTAAAATATGCTTAGTTGAAGTACCATCTTCCTTGATTTCGTATTCGTTCTTTAACTATAAGATTCCTTGCTTGTAATATCATTGTTTCATTTACTATGTGTTGACTTTTGTGATTCTTGTTGAGATGACTGTTTGGTTATTGGAACAAGGTTTCTTCAATGTGGAGTGTTATTGGAATGAGGTTTCTTCCGTGCAGAATGTTATTGGCACGAGGTTCCTTCTGTATGGAGTGTTATTGGCACGAGGTTTCTTCCGTGCGGAGTGTTATTGGCACGAGATTTCTTCTGTGTGGCGTATTATTGGCATGAGGTTTCTTCCGTGCAGAGTGTTATTTGGCACGAGGTTTCTCCCGTGCAGAGTTTTATTTGGCACGAGGCTTCTTCCGTGCAGGTTGTTATTGTGGCACGAGGTTTCTGCCATGTGGAGTGTTATTGTGGCATGGGGTTTCTGCCGTGCGGATTGTAACGAGGTTTTTGCCGTACGGTTATTATTTTCTTCTATTTTCAGTATTTTTTGTTGTTGTTATTGCTCCATAACTTGTAAAATGTCCATTCCTTTACGTGTTGTAATTGTGTTCTTGTTTTCCCCTGCTGTTGCTTTTTCGTACATTCTTATTATTTCATTAACCTGATATTTACTTTTATCGTTTCACCTTATGCCTTACTTCTTATATTCCAGTAGGGCCCTGACCTGACCTCATTATTACTCTACCGAGGTTAGCCTTGGAACTTACTGGGTACCGTTGTGGTGTACTCATACTACGCTTCTGCACATGTTTGTGTGTAGGCCTAGGTACATCTTATCAACCTCGATAGTAGAGTGTTGTGCTGCTGCTTGGAGACTTCAAGGTATATCTGCCAGCGTCCGCAGACCTCAAAGTCCCCCTCTATCCTTATTATGTTGTTTTCCTTATTCTCTTAAGACTCTGATATATAGAGATACTTAGTACTTTCTTTAAAGCTTGTGGCTTATAACTACCGGGTTTTTGGAATTGTTCTTACTTTGAGTTGCAAATTTACTTGTACATGCCGAGCGACAGTTTTCAGTTTATATATATATATATATATATATATATATATATATATTGATGCTGAGATTTTAGTCGTTATTTTAGTTCTTTATAATAATTTTTAGGCTTACCTAGTCTTAGAGACTAAATGCCGTCACGACATCGTACGTATGGAAACTTGAGTCGTGACATAGATTGTGTGCTATGTCATCTGTCAGATGGAGAAGCATAGAAGTATTTTGATAGGGTGCTCCCAGATTTTGCCGGTGAACCGAGAAATATTAGGCTGAGATTATGTGCTTATGGATTCACTCCATTTGCAGTGTCTGCTGCACCATATTCATATTGTCCAGTGTTTGTTACACCGTATAATCTGCCGCCTGAATTGTATATGACAAGTCAATATTTGTTTCTAACTTGTATTGTTCCAGGTCCACACAATCCAAAAAAATTGATTGATGTATACGTGTAGCCCCTAATTGATGTGTTGAAGTTATTGTGGGATGAAAGTGTGGAAACATATGATGTATCAACTAAGCAAACTTCAGGCTACGTACTACTTTGATGTGGACTATAAATAATTTTTTTTCTTATGAAATGATGTACGGGTAGTCAACTGCCGGAAAGTTAGCTTGCCCGACTTGTATGAAAGACACAAAAAAGAGATGATAAAAATGAATATGATCAATATGAAGAAAGCGATGAGGATTGAGTTGTTTCTATGTTTTATGACTTGTTTGCTTTCTTATGTTATTGTTTTATTTTTATATCTTGTTGGAATTTATATATGTTTTTTTAATTGTAATAATATGTAGAAGAATTGCTTTATATTGTTACATGTTGATTTTTTAAATTATATTTTATTTTATTTAATTTGCACAAATGGCTTCTAAGGGTAAAGAACTGAAAAAATCTAAGAAGAGAAAAATACTTTGCCATCCACGAGTGATCACATTCCTCCGTACATGCCTAGGATGAGTCCTCCTCCTTTTCAGTCGATGACTACATTACCACCTAATTATTTTAGAGTCCACCCCCAGGTAGCATAGTACAATATTATTCCATGCCGATCCAAGGTGGTTCAACCTCCATTACTATTACATTTATTCCAACGCCTAATTTGCTATTTTAAGTCCCCGGTTCCCTGTCAGCATGATGACTCACCATTGATTCCATCCTAGGGTGTTGACGATCACTTTTGACCCTCCCTTTTAAAATTAATTTACTTATACTTAATAATTTACGATGAATGTTTTGAAAGTATTTTCTTTCAATAATTATTTATTTTACAAATTAATTAAATATAAGTTTTGAAATTAATAACCTAGTATTACTATTAGTATTACATATTTACAAATATACTCATTATTTAAATACCATTAATCTGAGCCGCTATTTCCTAAATTAATGGCCCATAATTTTACTCTACTTTCCCCTCTAATTTTTAAAATACTCAGAGGTTTCATCTCCACGATTCAATTCCCATGATCCAATGGCCATCAAAATTTCTTCTAAAAAATGACAAAATTTCAGGGCCGTTGATCACCAGATCCAACGCCCCAGATCCTATCTCCTAAGCTTAATCTTCGAGACGACCCCCAAACCCCTTAATCCTAATTAATTTACCACCTTCTCAGCCGCCTCCCTTTCCTCTTTTCCTCTCCTTTCTCTCAGTATCTCATGAATGTCAATCAACAGACCTTGCGCAAATTCGTGCAAGGTTATGAAACCTCTCACCAAATCGTCCTCTCTTCACTATCGTAGAATCCCGCCAAACTTTCCCCTTTTGTGTTCTTCAAATCTGAATCACCAGAATCCCGACCTTAGCATCGAGACACTGCTTTTCCTTGGTTCTTTCAAATCCAAACTCAAAAAATCATCCTCTTTGTCCCTAGGATATGAAGCCTATGATTTATTTTTTATTTTCGTCATTAAATTCAAAATACCTAAATACAAACCCTAGATACAACGATGCAATGCCCAATATCGGATTTCTCTCAACAAGTTGTTAAATCTATGGCATTCATGGCTATATCTTTAGTGTTCTCATCATTATATTTGGTCCAGAGGTCAGGCATAGCGACCTCTAGACATTGGGCCTTTAACTGATGGTCCTTTGCCTTCAAACAGCCAGTCGTTACTCAAGTAAAACAAAGTTTCAATGATTTTCTCCTGTGTTTCTCTGATTTTACCCGACTATGCTCACATCCTTATTTCATCGTCACTTTCCATTACCATTTTTTGAATTCGCTGAAACCCTATTGGCTCAATGCCCTCTATAAATAAGAGATTTTAATGTTCTCACCAAACATATTAAATACATAACTAATACACCTAACTTTTTTCTGAAAAATTTAAGATACAATAGATTTTTACTTAAACTATTCATTTGAAGGTTCGAGTTTTAACTCAATCTCTGCTTCTCTATTTCTTTTGGTTCTGAATTTGTTGCTGGTAAAAAGTTGAAGCATCGGTTCCTAACGGCTAACGTGAACACTCATTTGGGTTGCTACTCATAAGGAGGTCACTGTACCCCCACTCATTCCCCTCTGACTGTTTTTTTAAATCATGAATCTACTGTTATTTTCCTATGGACTGCCTTTGCTTGTGATGTTTGTCATTAGCTTTAAATTATTTGTTCCTGCTCATAATGATTTATTACTAACTTGTGGTCGAATGCTATGCTCTTATGTGTCTCGAGTAAGTTTGATTGAGTCATTATATGACTTCGATTACAACTATCCTCAATCAAAAGCATGCATAATTAAGTTCTTTAAATGTCTTTATAGTTTCCTATACTTTTTCTGATTTTTGATTTTCTCTAATGTACTGTTATAATATTCATGCCGCATTTTGAGTCCTTTTAATGTCTTGTTACAACTTTCATGCTCATCATGTTACATTTTGATTTATGTTAATGTCTTGTTGCAACTTTCATGTAATAATTCGACTGATCGTTTTGAGCTCTAGCGTGTTCTTCGGTAGTTTGAGGCCTTGAGTAGCTTTATTTCATATTTTAAGACTTATACGTTTGGTCAAAATTGAATTTTAGGATGTTTTGTGTTGTTTCGGATGGAAAATTCTAATTACGAAAGCTTTAAGGTGGAAGAGTTGACTAAAATTTGACTTTTGAGTAAATGATGTCAGAATTAGGATTTGAAGGTTCCAATAGGTTCGTATGATGATTTCATACTTGCACATATGTTCGGGTTGATTATCGGGTGGTCCGGGAGCATTTCAGCGCTTATTGTAGAAAATTGGCATTTTGAAAGTTTAACTTCTTATGTTTGGTTGAAGTGGACTTTGATATTGTTGATGTTCATTTGGGGTTCTGATCCTTGAAATGGGTTCGTATCGTGATTTGTGACTTGTACACAAAGTTTGGCATCATTCTGGAATGTTTTGATATGATTCAGATGCATTCATCGAAGTTTGGAAGTTTAAAGAAGGGTTTCAATCATCGATTCATAGTTTTGATATTGTTTGGTATGATTGGAGGCCTGGAGCAGGTTTGTGTGATGTTTTGGGACTGGTTGGTGTGATTAGATGGGGGGGTCTCGGGGGTGCCGGATGTGTTTCGGGGTGATTTCAGACCAACTTTAGCTGATTTATTGATGTTGGGGTGATGGTGTACTGGTGTGTTTCGCGATCATGAAGAGGAAATTGGAGGGGGAAACTGATCTCCTTATGCGAACGTGAAGAGGGGCCTGCGAACACGTAGGTGGGCCTGGCAGTACTTCACGAACGCGGAGTCCTAGCCGCGAACGCGATGAGGAAATAGAGGAAACGGGGCAGAAGATCTTTGGCCTACGCTAATACGACATTGGAACCCCGAACGTGGAGGGTACAATGATTCATCGTGAACGCGATGTCATGGACGCGAACGTAAAGAAGGTTTTGGGGCAGTGGCATTTTTGGCCTTTGCGATCACGAGACATCTTTCACGTTCGCAAAGAAGGTTGCCTTAGGCAGTGTATAAGTTCACAAACGGGTTTTGGCTCATTTTATCTTAAACCTATCGTGGTAGCTGAGCTTGGGGTAATTTTGAAGGAGCTTCTTCGTCACCCATCACTAGGTAAGTGATTTCTTTATATTGTGAGTTAAATATATGAATTAAACAATGGATTTAAACATGGAAATTTGTAGAATTTGGGGTTTTTTTGGGAAAACCTAGAATTTGGTAATTTGACCACGAAATTTGACATGTAATTGGGAATAAATTATATATTTGAATTCGTAATGTTATGGGTAATGTTTATCTTCAAAAAAAAAATTCAGAATCTGGGCACGAGGGCTCGATGGTTGAATTTATTGACTTTTCGAGCAGAGCTAAGAATTATTATAAATTGATTAATTATGGGTATTATAGTATAATTTTATTAGTTCGCACATTGTTTCACTATTTTTTGATCGACGGGCATCTGTTTGAGGTGTTAGAGAGGCTTTGGAGCCAGTTATTGAACTTTGGAGTGAGATAAGTCTCCTATCTAACTCTGTGAGGGGGAAACTACCCCTAGGTGATGTATTTGATATGTGCTGCTTTTTGTGGGGGCTACGTACGTACAAGATGATGAGAGTCCGTACGTAGCTAAATTCATGTTATGTCCGGGTAGACTTAGGTTCACGCCATGCTATAATTGTACTATTGGAGTTTTCTTTGCTCGTTTAGTTCCTTTATTTTGCATTACGACTTGAGACTAGACTTGCGTAGAGTGATGGACTTGCAATTGTAGAGATTTGACGGGCTTCATTATTAGCCGCGGAATAATTGTACTCCTTTTACAAATTTCTCCCGCGCTATGCCTTTTCTTCAACAAGTTTTCCTTAAAATTCATAACTCACACATTTATTCATGAGTAGGGTCAAGGACTCGTTAAAACTTCTTACTTTAATGGGATTGGGCCATTCGCCTCTACAGGATTATGTACCACGCTCTTATAGGAGCGGGCCATTAGCCGCGACATTTTTACAAAACACTCTTGTGGATCGAGCCATTCGCCTTGGCAGCGTCGTACGTAATATCTTACAATAAACCAGCACATCCGTGTATTATTCCTTATTTGAGTTGTGATGACCTATCTAGTGTGGTTTATTCTACATATACTCCGATTGAGGAGGTAACTGCTTAGTGAGAGCATGTGTTTACTGTCCAGAGGAGGATTATGCCTCGTCTTTATATTTGTTCATACCGTTTATCTGCTCTGCCCCATATTTATTTACTTCTTACTATATCTGTCTTATGAGAGCACTAGTATGTGTCAATGTCGACCCCCCGTCACTACTTCTCTGGGTTAGGCTACATACTTACTGGGTACGCATTGATTTAGGTACTCATGCTACACTTACTGCACTTGTTGTGCATATATATATATATATATATATATATATATATATATATATATATATATATATATATATATATGGGGTTTTGGTGGTCCTCTGGGAGCAGAGGCGCGACTATTGCAGGGACTTTACGGTGAGTTGCAATCCATGTTACGATCCCCAATATACAGAGTTTCTATTAGAGTTATTTATATTCTCCTATCTGACTTGTTCTATACGGATGTTGTATTATTATTGTACTCCTTAGTACATGCTCATGTGCTTGTGCCATCGGGTTTTGGGGGGTTCTTACTGGTTGTTCATTATTGCAGTTCACGTAATTATTAACATTTCACCTTGAAATTTATATTTTAATACAGGAATTGAAAAATAAAACCATGGGTTTTCTACGACTACCAGCTTTTATACTATTTAATAAATGGGAATTACGATTTCAAAGTAATAAAAATGAGTAATTAAGTTGATCAATTACTGTTGGGTTGCTTGACGGCAGTGTTAGGCGCCATCACAACCTATAGTAGATTTTGGGTCGTGATATTTCATAATATTGATATTGCATTGATAGGTTACATTTACTTTGGTTATAAGTACTTTACTTTATATTTTGATAATCTAACAAACTTACTATCCAGAACCAGATAAGGAACCTGTTACACATTTACAAGACCTCAAGTTCAGGTTGGGACTCAGTGTGGAATATGATTCAACTCCTCAGAGTGGAAGGAACAGCTGAACCAGGTCCCTACTAGCTCCTGAGGAGACTATACATAGCCAACTCTGCAGCTGGAAAGTTGCTGCCTACACATAACACTGTGCAGAACAGTGCTGCAGTCAACTTTCTAGAGAAGACATCTTACTCACCTTGCTTGCATCATTGGAAGTGATGTCACACATGTATATACATATTCAAGGGAGGTAAAATAAATCACTTGAACATTTAGAGATCTTACACAAGCTCACTCATGTGACTATTCAGCTAGCAAGTTTCAAGTGCCTCAAGAACAAAGAATAAAGCAACTACGAACCAGTTCCCACATTGAGTTATTGTGTGTCCTTAGTTGAGTTGTAACTTTGTAATAGTTCTTCAAATTTTAATTCCTATCCAGCTTGTTTACAGTCACTTTATAGGAACATCTTTTTAAACCTTAAACTTGCGTGTTTAAGTATTGGCTGGAGTTAGTCAAGTTTTAAAGTCTTTGTAATAAGAGTAATTGCAAAGTGGCTTGCAATAGGTGTATTATAATTTAGTGAGGGATTAAGAGTTTAATTCCTAGCTTGCATATGTTGTAATCTGAAGGCAAAATACATAACTTACCCCCTGAACTTTGGACCAAATATCTATTACACACTTTTTACGAACAAAAATTATTTTACACACTTAACCTTTCCGAAGTATGTCTAAGACACACTATATTTTACAGCTGTCACGCGCGTGTTTTACACCTAAAAGAGGCGAATGAATATAAAATTCTGGATCAGAACGATTATGTGAATGCCACATATCTAGCCTTTTTTGTTTTTTAAATTTTCTTGAGTCGTTTCTTATTTTTTCTATTTTTAATTATTGTATCTCCAAATAATTTGGTCTCTTCCACCCCCTCCCCCTCCGCCAACCACTCCACCCATTTTTCTTCTCCCTAGACATTCACCTTTCTCTTCTCCATAGATTAAGTGCTGAAATGCTGAAATAATTCTAGATCTAAATTCAAATTCTTAATTAAATATTCATCTCCTCCAAGATTGACTGAAATGTTTCTATATTTGCTGGACACCCACCTTTCTTGTTTTCATATCTGCTAAAATCAGTTCATTTACTTTGCGTCACAATTCTCTTACGTTTTTCCAAATCCTTTGCCACATGAAACAGATTCTTTTACCTTAGCTACTTTGTGGTTTAAAATCATATACCTAGTATAGTGTCAGATTCACCAGATGGATAGTTTTGTTTATATTTTTTTGCCAAAGGTGAAGAATTGGGTTTTAAAGCTCAACAATGGCAGGAGAGAAGATAATAAATTAAATTTACTTTAATAGGAGTATACAATCTGATAATGGTTCCCTTCTCTACTATCTACCTAACTATAATCCTTTCGGTGCTGGATTTATTTCACAATTAATATGATGATGATTAATAATTTTGTTTCTAGATCAGGCATCCGGTGGAGTGTCATAAAAAACTGAATGTTTTGTGCAATTTCTTATTTTGGGCGTAAAGAAATAGGGTTATGGTGTTTATGGATTTTGTTTTAAAATATAATGTTGATGGTGATGGTTTCTATGACAATGGTGGCGATAAGGTGGTGGCAATAGTGATTCTAATGGTAGAGAAACCTCTGATAGAAGATGACCAAAAGTTGGAATTGGGGAAGATGAGAGACGGGTTGAGGAGGGGGATGCTTTTATTTTTATTTTTTAAAAGAAAGAATCATTAATTAAGGTTTAAATTAAGGTTTTTTGTTAAGACACGTGTCACGACCTTATTGGTGCGTGATATCAAGCATATTTTAAAAAACTGGTCAATAAAAAAGTGGTGTATCTTTGACACACTCTGGAAAGGTTGTGTGTATAAAGTGATTTTTGTTCGTAAAAAAGTGTGTAACAGAGATTTGGTCCATAGTTCAGGGGGTAAGTTATGTATTTTGCCTAATCTAAAAATTGCTCAATAGTTAAGTTGAAATCCTCCAAAGGTAGGTCGTGGTTTTTAATCCAGTTGAGCTGGAAATTTTCCACGTAAAATTCCTCTTGTCATTTAAATTATATTTTGTGTGTGTGTACAGTCAAACCTGATAGAGAACTTGGTTATTTACAGAAGTTGGTGGACCTGAATATTCTATCATTTGGTATCAGATCGGGTTCTTTCTATCTGGTTAACACCTAGAAAGGATCCTTATGGCCGCTCCTCCAATCTTCGAAGAAGGCCAGTCCACGTACAGACTTCCTAGGTTCAATGGTCAATACTATGGGTGGTAGAAAACTAGGATGCATGTCTTCATTATGGCTGAAGACTCTGAGTCATGTGATGTAATATTTAACGGACCTTTTGTCCCTACAGAGAAACTTGGTGATCCAGCTGTAGCCATTCCCAAGATGAGGAAAGAATTCAATGACACTGATAGAAAGGCCATCGAAAAGAATTTTTGAGCAAAGAAAATTCTTATGTGTGGTATTGGTCCTGATGAATATCACAGGATATCAGCTAGTCAATCAACAAAAGAGATCTGGGAGGCTCTTCAGATAGCTCACGAAGGAACAACTCAGGTGAAACATTCCAAGATTAATATGCTCATAACAGAATATGAGCTCTTCAAAATGAAAGATGATGAATACATCCAAGATATGCATACTCGATTCACCTCCATCATCAATGAGCTTCACACTCTTGGTGAAAGTATTCCAAGAAACAAGCTTGTCAGAAAAATCCTTAATGTGCTACCTAATTCTTGGGAAAGCAAAGTTAACGCCATTACAGAGGCTAAGGACTTGCAGACACTGACCATGGATGAACTTGTTGGAAACTTGAAGACCAATTAAATAAAGAAGAAGAAGAAGGACAATGAAAGAAGATAGCACAAGAAAGAGAACAACCTGGTTATCAAGACGGACAACAATGACTCAAGTGGTGAAGATAGGGACATAGCTTACTTGACAAAAAGGTTCCAAAAGGTGGTTCGCACGAATGGAGGCATTCCAAAAAGGGGAAGCTCTAGTAAGCCTAGAAATTATGAACGCTTTCATAAATATGGCAAGCTAGGACACTTAATCAAACATTGCCCCCTCTTAAAGAAAGAACAACATAATAACAACTTTGACAAAGCAGTAAAGGGGAACTAGGTTCCTGACAAACACTTCAAGAGAAAGAATGATGTTGACAATGTTGTAAAGCAAGCTCTTGCTGCATGGGGAGACTCCTCCAATGAATATGAAGAAGAAGACGACCATGGTGTCAGTTCAATGATGGCAGTGGAAAATGAAACAATTGATCATGATTCAATCTTTGCTCTAATGGCTCAATCTGATGACGATGAAGATGACGACGATGATGAGGTAAACTTTCTAGATGTTCAGAGAAATCTGAAATTTTACTCTCCTAAAGAGCTCATGTCATTAGAAAATGTGGTAATTGATGCTTAGCATAGTCTTATCAATGATAAAGATGCTTTAACTATGGGACTAGGGGAAACAGAACAAACCAAAGATGACTTAGTAGTCGTTGTAGCTGATTTGAAAGAAACAATAGAGAACCTAAAAAGAGAAAAGAATGCCTTAGAAGAGAAAATTGCTTTTATAGAACAAGAATGAGATGATTTAATGGTGGTTGTGGTGGACATAGTGGAAACCATTGAGTGTTCAAGAAAAGAAAAGGAAACCTTGACTGAGAGAGTTGCTATCATTGAGCAAGAAAGAGACGACTAGTAGTGGTGGTAGTAGACTTGAAAGAAACAATTGAGGATTTTAAAGCCGCAAATAGGCCTGGAAACTCTAAAAAGGTAAAGGAAGTTACAAGTGAAGCACACATTAAGCTTGAAAATGAGTTAATCTTGGTAAAGAATAGTCTGTGTGCTGAACTTGAGAAAATCAAACAGCTTCAGGAAGAACTAGAGAAAGTAAAGACTGATCTTGAGAAATCTCTTATGTGGACATGATCCTCAGATACTATCACTTCCATGTACACCAACTCTGGGGGAAACATGTATGGGATTGGGTTTCAAAGGGAAAAGATTCCATACAACCCTTATAGCAAGTATGTCACTGTACCTGACAATCGGCTATGTACCTACTGTGGCAACAATGGGCACCTCAAGGAAAATTGCATGGCCAGGGTTCAGTCTTATTAGAGAAATAAAGTCTTTGTTGAGAGAGAAACAACTGCAAGAGGACCTGGTCCGTCAAACAGGAAACCATCAAATAGGAAAGGCATTCTGCCTGCTTGGACTAAGAGAGCACTTATTCATCCTTTTTATCTTAACAAGGGACCCAAACTTGTTTGGGTTCCTAAATCTAACTCTTGATATCCGTGTGCAGGGAGCAGTGAAGGAAAGAAACCAAAAGGACTGGAAATACAATCAATCTTAATTCACTAAAAAGCCCTGCAAGGAGAGGGTGTACCCTTTTGAAAATGGTTAAAAGGGGGTACGCTCCAGGAGTTGGAAAATTTTTGTCAAGGGAAATAAGGTGGAATGCTTGTTCAGGATATTCACAATCTCAAATCCTGTGATTGGTTAAGTGTTGTTGTAGCCAAAAGACACAAGAGTACGTATGTTGCTATGATTGAGCTTCTGTAAAGTGGTGACATAAGTTGGTTAGAAGCTATTGAAAATAATGCTGAATCATGTGACTAAAGTCTAGAGCATTGCACGTTATCTATCTCTAAACAAACTGGATCTGAAGAACCTGGTTCGTGATCTGATCAAGTTGAGTAACAAGTAACATGAAGTGTGCAATGCCTGTGCAAAAGAAAAAAGCATGTCAGATCTTCTCTTAAGCCCAAAAGGGGGCAGACATCACTTCAGAACCAAGGATGAGATCTTTTAAGAAATTGTGGTTTTTTTCAAGAAGATCAAGGTACGAGTACAAACAAATGTGCTTGCATCAGACTAAATCATGGAACAGGTTTGGATAACGCCATAAGTGGATGAATGCTATGTTAAAAAAAGAACTACTCAACCACTTAGCTCAAAGAACATCACCTAAGACGCAGTTGTTAAAAAGAAGAAAAGGACTCTAGAAAATTTGGGGACGATCAACATTAATTGATAGAGGGTTTGCAAACATCTTGACCAAAGTTGCTGACTCAATTAAGGATATTTGGGTATAACTGTCATGTTCTCAATCAGTCTTGAAAATCTGATGGTAAAGGAGATGGAGGAATCTTCCTAACATACTCGTCTCAAAAGTGAACAAAAATACTGATCAAGGTAGAGAATGCCCATTGAGTCCGGCAAGGAACCAGGGTCCCGCGTCTACAACAACAGAAGCTATAAAACAAGCTTTTGGAAAGAGGGCTTTTTGTGACGACTCGATTCGTCGTCACGTGAGTTACCGCCCCATTTTCTCCGTTATATGCTTGTTCATGTTTCAATATATGTACTTGGTGAATTTGAGTCAATTCGGATCGAGTTTGGTAGGAAATGGGATGACTAGTCTCTTTAATGAAGGAATAGATTGGAAAAGTCAACCGGACATTGACTTGTGAGTTAGAGGGCTCGGAATCTAATTTTGATGGTTCGGTTATCTTCGGGGGATGATTTGTGACTTAGGAGAGCGATCAGAATCGAATTTGGAGGTCCGGTGTAGAATTAGGCTTGAATTGGCGAAGTTGGAATTTGGCGAATTCCGGTTGATCGGTGAGATTTTGATCCGAGGGCCGGAATGGAATTTTGAGAGTTGCAATAGCTTCGTTGGGTGATTTTGGATATGTCTGCAAATTGTCAGGTCATTCGGACATCGTTTGGTCGGGTTTTGATGGAATGTTGGTTTCGGAAGTTATAGTTGAAACTTAGGCTTGAATCCGCCTTGATTTGATGATTTTTGTGTTTAAGGACGTGTTTTTATGATTGGAACAAGTTCGTATGGTATTTTGGAGTAGGTTGGTGGTTTTGGTTGAAGTCTCGGGGGCCTCGGGGTGATTTCGGGGGTTCAAACGGATCATTTTTGGTTAAGCTAAGGATCAGATTTTGCTGTCATATATTGCAGAGAAATTAATGCATCGCGTTCGCGTAGGTGATGGACGCGAACGCATAGAAGGAATTTGGGGTCTAAGAGTTTTGGCCTTCACGTTCGCAAAGGTGTTGATGCGAACGCAAAGTGGAAGAATCTGGAGGACCGCGTTCGCATAGGTAGGTTCGCGTTCGCGAAGAGGAAAAATGGGAGGCTGTGATGTTGGCCTTCGCGGACGCGATGAGGGAGCCGCGAACATGAAGTTGTGGGTCAAGGTTCTATGTGAACGCGTAAGAGTGATCGCGAACGCGTAGAAGGAAATATGGGCCTGGGGACATTTGGCCTACGCGAGCGCGAGGCATTCTACGCGAACGCGATGAAGGATTTCCAGCTGGGCAGAAAGGTTTTAAGTGATAATTCAGTCGCGAGCCCTCACTATTTTCCTCCATTTTTACACTACTTTGAGAGCTCTTTGATAGATTTGGACGGGGATTTCAACGGGAAGTGATTGGAGGTATGTCTCGTGGCCTAAATACGTCATTTTATCAAAGAATCTTCCATTAATTCTCTGAATTTGGGTATAAATTGAAGAAGTTAGGGCTTGGATTTTTGCTATGTAAAGATTGGGATTTGGTGTCCCATTTGAACTCCAATTTTGATAAATTTTATATGTACGGACTCGTGGTGAGACGAGAATTCCGAAAATGTAAATTTTGTAATTTTTCGAGAAGCGGGCCCGGGGCTCGGGTTTTGGCAACTTCGTGTTTTTGGGTGTTTTTCAAGTCATTTCGATTGGGTTATGTTCCATTAGCGTATTTTGATGTATTCTTATTGGTTTTGATCAGATTTGGCACTCGAGGAGATCGATTTGCGAGGGAAGCGCAAGGCGAGCTAGGATTGTGGCGGTTCGAGGTGAGTGGTAGTCATGAATGACATACTGAGGGTTTGAAACCCCGTATTTGCACTATACGGTGCTATGTTGAGATGAAACATGCGTCATGTGATGAGCGTGGTGATATTGTGACTGGGGATTTGGACTTAGTTCATCCCGATTGATGGTTTACTGTACTTATTGACTGAGACTGAGCTTATATTTGAATATTTGGGCTAGTTTCCATGTTTGGGGCCTTGTGCCGATCTTTAGAACCTTAGGGAAGCCTGTGGAGCTCAATGACCCCTACACCTATTGAACACATACTCTCAGTCGTATTCTTAACTATAAAACATAATATGAATCGGTATTAGCAAA